>OY982562.1:14531006-14560467 GCA_963859945.1 Euplagia quadripunctaria | reverse complement strand
GTCGCCCCCTCCTCGCGGCCCGCGCCCCCGCTACCCGACCGCCCTCGTCCATCGATTCTCTCGTCGTCGCCGGCAAACTCGAACGACCTCTTTTCGCTAACTAACGTCGCACCCGCGTCCGATTCCCCGCCGCGAAAACTGCGCTCGATCTCTACGCGATAGTCACCGCGCTCTCAATTATTTTTTAGACTTTAGAACATTTACTATAAAGAAACTTTACTAAATACTAATGGAATAAACTTGAGTAGATTTAATTGTAATTGAAATTGGGTTTTGGACAGTGGGATTTTAAGTGATGAACTTGGAGAGCTTCCTGTGAGATTAGTGGCAGGGTAGAATAATCGCAAGAGTGCGGTGATGTGGCGTTGCGGTGCGCGTCGAGGATGTCGGGGTGCGAGGATGTCGGAGGTGCGAGAGCGGTGCGCCGGCGGGCGCGTAGGGTGCGCGGAGTCATGGACTGCTGCAAGTACGGCGAGTACCGCGCGCACGGGCAGTACGGCGCGGGCGCCGGCTGGGAGGGCTACGGCTCGTACGCGCCACTGCCCTATGCGCCCTACGCACCCTATGCGCACCACTACCCACGCGGCGCACGCGCACGATCCCTACGCGCGTTACTACCGCTATGACTACCCCACTCACCACGTGCACCACGCTGAGCATGCCATGCCTATGGGTTGGTATCCTCTTATAAAATATTTATACTATTAATATACAGATATATTGAAAAGTTACTTCTTTCTTCCTATTTCTAATTTTACAGTTTAAACTCGTGTTACAACTAGGCACAACTAGCAGAGTACAATATTCATAAATTGATCATTGGGGAAGTGTTTGTCTACAAGTTTGTAGATTTAAAAACATAGGCCATTGAAATAAATTCCAAGTTTTTAACTTATTTTTGATAGTGAATATACATTCAACCATTAAGGTTTATGGATTTATACAATATTGTATATCTGTCGGCTCAACTTTCACAAATATCATTAGCAAAAAAATGAATTATCTAAAAGTACTTCCACCACTGCGGAGGCTGTCACGAGGACACTGAACTCCACACTCCAGTGGAGTGCTCGCAACGGCTATTGGTGTGGGAAGCCGTTTGCTGGAAAACCATGATTCTGTCCATGGTCCAAAGTGACAGTATGTGGGATTCCACCGTCTCGTTTTGCGAGGAGGTGATGTTGGCCAAAGGAGCTGCTCTCGAATCTGCAGGAGGGGAGAATCCCTGTACTCCACAGTGTGGTCGCCTGCTGATCAGGCGGCCAAGGTCTTCAAGCGTTCTCGGAGGCTACCTTACAGCATACCTGGGCGCCCTGCAACAGACCCACTTGTGACAGAACACCGTTTGGTTTTAGTCGGTTCGGTTCAGTAGTAATATAGGTACTTACTTTTTTATCGTGTGGAAACCCCTACGGATCATCACCTTACTGGAGCTGACGCTGAAGTGGTATTTCGGAATCGAACCGACTAAAACCCACACGGTGTTTTATCACAAGTGTGTTTATTGCACGGGACCCGGTTACCCTAAAAAGGAAACCTCCGAGAACCCTCACAGACCAATATCCCATACCGACATCAATTTAAAAAAAATCTTAAGAAGAAAAAGAAAGTTCTAAAAACCGTGTTTTACGGCTAAAACATTGATTAATGTGTCTTATTTGATTTTTATAACAGTGTAATATAAGGCAATAATACTTTTTGTGTTGAATCATGATCATGGCAAAACTTACAGTACCTATTTATTAAATATGGTTTTATGATTTCTAAAACAAATGATAAAATTACAAGCACAGAAGGTAGTAGGCTATCAAGTAACATGAGTTTCTTTTTTATTAATATCAAAATAATAATAACTGAATTGATCATAATCAAAACGATTCTTTAATGATGAATAAAAAATAATATTAGACAACTTTGGGACTGTGTTTCTATTTGAAACTCTTTCTTTTTATTGAACTTTGCGTATGGCATAAAAAAAAATCAAGTTAAATGCAAGATCAAACTACTCTTAAAGAATCGTTACCTACTTTTTCATTTGTGTGATAATAAATCATACATGCATACATAGTATCATACATTATCTGAACAACTAATTCCTTCAACGTAATTGAATTACAACGAGGGGAACTATTTCACATTTATTTGATAGTACAATTGTGTTAGCGAGCACAATAACATGCCTAGCGACGGACAGTGTGCGTCGAGCTCAATTTGTTTACCAATACGAGAGAGATCGGAATCCGCGCGCGTGGCGCGAAGCGACATTCTGAACAATGAAGAATGAAGTAAGAATTAATGTTTACGTTTGGGCGGATTTCTCGGTGTCTACGTCACGTGTCGATGTCAGAGGGCGCGGGGCGTGGGCCGGGACGGGAGGGGCGCGCTACAGGTGGTCGCTCGCCCCTCCACCCCAGCCTCCCCACGCCGCAACGCGATTGATCGCCTGCACAGCACAGCCACTCTACATATTGACCGGGGTACTAACACCCGTGCCGCAATCCACCGTCAACTCCTTATAAATGCTACGTAAAACACGTAACGAGTTTCGCATGAATGATAAGAAATGCACGCCTAATATAATATGACGTTTATTTTGTGCTATTGCTTATATTTGTATAATGCAAAATGGTCGAGAATTGTCTTGTTTACTAATTCAAGTTTATACATCCGTCACTAAAAGAGATGTCATCGCCAGGTCAGCGATTAATGAATATGCAGATGAAGTTCTTTGCACAATTTAACCTGACAGTAAACAATTTGTATTTTAATTTTAAGGAAAACATTTAAATATTCACGACTTCTTTGCTTTAAACATATTTTAATAATGATTTGATTTTCATATTTTAATACTCTGGCATTAACATCATTATTATAAATATTTAGAAACTGAACAAATTTACCGGATATTTACTTACAAAGAACGATGAGGTACAATTAGTTGCAACTCATCTGACTGAAAATTGACAGAGTTTCCTCGGTGGCCTATGGCCTCGAGTGGTGTGGTACTAGCCGGAGTAGTTTCCTTCGACCTCGACAAGCCTTGGCCTCCGACCACTGAATAGATGGCCTCGTCCGTGCTGTGGAAGGCCTTGCCCCCCTCCTAGCGAGAGGCGGGTGCAGAACAACGTGCCATTCTCGGGTCTGTTTAATGAATAGAACAAAGCATTATGTACTAAGAAAAAAAAACTTTTCTGAAATAATATTAGGCTTTCCTTTTGTGTCTCGTTATGAAATTTTTTTTATATACGTTTAAAACTTATGAATTCAAACAAGCGGAGTTAATGTCACTAAGACGACATTTACACAAAAACACAAAAATACGACAAAACAATATTAGGAAATCTTTTATTATTTATCAGGATTTTATAAAGCTGTTTATTTTCTAGTATACCATAAACATCTCAAATATATATTACGAGGATTATTAGATAGAGAATACCATTACATTGTAGTCTTGTGTAGTCACTGTGTCCGATACGTGACCGGTACGTAAATACATCGATTTTTTGAGGATATACGATACCTCTGCCTGGCCATTCAGGCGCTCTATTTGGAGAATAACAGCGTTAAAACTAAATTAACATCAAATTAAGGTATATGTTTAGTTAATGGTATAAGTTTAGTGTACAGGTATAAAAAAAATGATCTAGTATTAATCTAAACTCGTCTAAGCTACAATAGTGTTAAAGGACCATGTTGGTAAACAAGCTTACTAGCCACTTAATGGTAAGTAGTTACCTGATATTGCATTCCAGGTTCGAATGTAAAAGTAACTGTTCATGTTTTTTATTTGTTTGTCGTTTAAGCTCTTCTAACTTAAACCTCTTTGTTCGTTTTCTTACTAACTCAGTGAACGCTAAAGCCGTTTCTTCAAATAAAATTCAAGTAATCAATAGGTACGCAAAGAAAATCAATAAAGTATTTTTTTTGCAACAGTGTTTGCAATCAAGCACACATGCCGCACCAAGGTGGCCGTTGCCAACCCTATCATACGAAGACCTCATGATCTAGCGACCAAATACGATGGATGAAGTTGTTTTCCTGCTGGTGAAGCAGAAATACTACATCACTCTGTACATATCTTGAATAACTTTATCTTGTTGAGTCGGCATTCATGAATGATATATGCGTGATGGTCCGAACTTTCATCAATCACCATCAAACATTGCATTATACGGAAGAACACGGCTCGCCCAATGGCAAGTGACAATCTGTGCCCATTACACTAAAATTTTACTAAATTAAGCTACTTTTGACTTCTTATTAATCACAGTTAATATAACCGCAAATAAATTGTACCTAAAAACATACACTATGCCAGTGGCGGATTTACAAATTTGCCGCCAGTAGGCTATTTAAATTTTGCCGCCCCTACCGACTTCTACTTTGATTCGATCCCCAGTTCAGTTTATGATTTGTGCACTATCGTCCTAATTACACCACATTTTTTCGGATTCAAAATCCCCCAAATTAGCCGCCCCTACAATCTGCCGCCCTAGGCTTCAGTCTACTCAGCCTACTGGTAAATCCGCCACTGCACTATGCTCTCTGGTGACACTATTTACAGTAGGAGTACAAACTTATAATAGTTGTATGGTTAGATGCAATCTTCTGTAAACTGACGTGATTCTCTAGTGGAGCTCTCTGAAAATCTTAATTATCTTACTGTTTTAAATCAGTCTATGTTCTTAAAGATTAAAGGTAAATAATTATTATAAAAAAATAAAGTCTGGTTGCTCTGAATGAATCGAAAGATTAAGTCAGATAACAGTCGCGGAACATAAACTATAACACAAAAACTTTGTACGCGTGAGTTATAAGCCTCATTTTATTCTTTAATTCCTGTTGAATATTCGTTTCAGATTACCATTCCACAACGATTAAGCCATTGTAATTGTGATCAGCTTAGACTTAAAAAAAAAGTGAGTTTTTTGCCGGCTGGGAACCGGTAGTAATTTCATTCAGCTTGCTTGTTGTTTCTTGGCGCAGATATGCAAAAAACCAGTTTGAAGTCGATTAAATAACGAAAAATAATACAAGCTGCAAAGTTGCAAAAATATATACAATGAGTTTTATTAATTCATAACATTAATTTTACTCATTAAAAGCTAGGAAGAACGTGTTGAACGACTCGTGCTAGATGTTCACGGCTCGTCTGGCATAAAAAAGTGACTGTTGCTTAAGTTTGCAACACTAAACGCGTCATAAGCACGTCGCCAACCGTTTTACGAGGGAATTCAGTAATATGAAACAATCGTTTATCAAAAAAAAACAGTCCAGTATACAATGAGAATTGTAACCTTTTAATACAATTTATGAAATGGAATATAACAACTATTTAGGAAAATGTCTTATGTATGTAACATTAACAGTATTACATAATTTATAATAAATAATATAATTTAATTTATTTTCTCAATTTACAACAAACAGTTCAATAAGTATTCATTATTTGCGTAAGTATATATTGTAGGAGACTGGTGCCTAAGCTAGGCGCTAGGCCTCTGTTTCAGGACACCACGTAAACACATACTGGGTTCGTGGAGTCGTTGTGCCCATATTGGTGCTGATCGTATGGGAAAGCATCTGCACCCTTCAAAATAGGTTGCAGGTTTCCAGTTGAGGTTGTTGGTTGAGCATAAATCATCACAAAGCCTGCAGTTTTACCGCTCCATAGCAAGTGTTATCACTGCTGTCGCGAGTGTTTGTAGCCGCAGTATATAAATATGTAGAGGGGTAATCGCTTACCATAAGGCAGGTTGTGTGCTTGTTTGCCATCGCAGATATTTAAGAACTATGAGAGCGAATTACAATGAAACATATTTAGAGAAAATTTAAGACTATTCTTGTCTAAGTCGTATCGAATCGTGGAGGTCCGTGTTTCGTATCCCTGTACTTACAAGCAGGGAAGAATGTCTCCTAATGATCACGTAAATACTTGTCCCATATAAAATTTACTCCCATAAACGACATCGCGCTGGCACAATGAATCCTAACAACCATTGCACCACTGCACTAGTGAAACAACAATCATGGCCGTGCCATGGATGCCTTGTCTGTGAATTAAAAATAAAAGAATTCTCTCATTGAATAACTCTTTATTTATAAATAAATAATATCTCGAACGATGAATGTTCTTATTGATAAATTATTGAGATATTTTCTTTAAAAATATTATGCAGTGGTGACCGGCAACCATAACATATCAATTGTTTACATAATTCTATTCTTTATATTACGAATAGTATGTTTGACTTGTGTATTTCTGTGTTAGATTACGGCGCATACGCGTCGAAGGAGACGCGCGTGCGGCGATCACTTGCACGGAGGGATCAGCGCGCACACACTCCCGCTCACCTACCTTTGCCTCCTACGGTAAGTAGTCCAATAGTGTAAAAACCTTCATAAAACTAGCTTTCGGAAGGAACCTCTTTCGTGTGAATGTAGTTTTTGTTAATTAATTCAGGTATCAATAGGAATAGTTGTTTTTTCTGGATGAAAGGTACCCAATGACCTTCTCTGCAACCCTTATAATGCGTTTGCAAAATTTATGATGATCGGTTGAGCAGTTAAAGCGTGAAAGCATTATAAACGAACAAACACTCTCACATCTCGCATTAATAATATTATTAGCTGGTGCTCGCGACTTCGTCTGCGTAGAATTAGTAGTACTTATAAGATATAGGTACTGCTACTTTTATGCAAACTTTTATTAATCTTTATATTAACTAAGTAGATAATTATAAAAAAAAGTAGTTTCTACCTATAAACAGGTAAATAGCATAGTATGGCACGGTGTTCCCTCATGGAATCTTATTGCCGTGGTTTGAGGTCTCCAAAGAGAAAACCCTTGTGAACCCCGGTAAACTTGGCCACCTGCTGAACAATAGGCGACCGCACAACGTGGAGTGCGGGGGGACCTTCTGAATCAGAGAGGCGCCGCCCTCTGTCTAGGGCTTCTATTGCTCATAACCCTGCTCATCGTCCGGAGATCGATTTGCACTCTCAAAATGAGGCGGCGGCAAACCACGCAGTCTCACTTCGGACCATGGATAGAACCTTGGTTTTTTAGCGAGAGACTTCCCGCGCCGATAGCCGTCGCGAAGAGCACTGCACTAAATGAACACCCGCTTACCGTTTTCCTTGAGTTTTTTATTATGATCGGGCATACTGCTTTCAGGGGAAACTACATTATTTTCAATTCAAATGGCGAATGGAAAATGGGGAATTAATACATGTTCTCCCTTTGCTGTTCCTTTCATATTTATTGCTCGTTATACAATATCACCTTCAACACGTGATATGATTTGGTCGTTGACCTGTTCCACAATTTCATTCTTTAAATTTGTATATCCCTAAATTTGATAAATGATAGGTCTCCCATAGAAACCATGAAATCCTATTTTGCTACCTTCAAGGTTTATTTTCACAACTAAAAGTAGCCTATGTCCTTTTCTAAGGTGTTGTTTATCTCTATACCAAAATTTATCGAAATGAAATTCATTAATGAAATTCATAAGTGATTGGTCTCCCATTCAAATTTTGATACCCTATTTTGCCACCTTCAACAGGGTCACAGTCAGATAGACAAACAGAGTTACTTTCGCATTCATAATATCAAGAATGGATAGTTGGAATGTGTATGCAGAGTAAACCATAATAAGATTTCTCGTTCATTTAATACTAACAGTAAAAACTTATAGTTATATTCCAATTTTGTTAATTTCTAATAACTTTCTAAACAAGCTTCCAAATAAAAAACAGCAAGTGCTTTAAAAGGCAAGCAACTCGATGCATCTCATTTGAAACGTTAAATTACCTACGTAATTTAACCATTGTAGAGCGGACAGCGATGTCACTGATATACATGGTTTCTGATAAAGCGGCGGTAGCGTAATGGCTAAGGCGTCGGACTTGCGATCGAGAGGTTGCGGGTTCGAACCCCACCCAGAGCACTACCGATGTGAACCCACTCCTAACACAAGCATTTAGCTTAGCTGGAGGGGTTAATAAGAATACTAGTAATGTGTGACCCACGTTACTAGTAGTCCTTAAAAAAAAAAAAAATTTAAAGTCCTAATTTTTAAACTCCATGATATAATTATGTATTTAAAGTCACAGTCAGCCTGTGACCACGCCCAGTGCAACCTGGTCGAAACGTCAGGCAATTGAGAGGTATGATACCTTTTCGTGATCGCGTTTATTCCCGTTTACATATCTAATAATTTTAAAGTCTTTAAGTTATAACTTAAGTTCCTTTAACGGTACCGATGATTGTAAAGTCTTTTGGAAGCACAATTTTGGCTACTAAGATTGACTTTCCTTTCCTGTACGATTTAACAAAAGAGGAGGTTCACAATTCGTCGGTATGTTTTTTATGTAAGTTCAGCGATAGTGTTTTACTGTCCGAATGCACTGGTATTTTTTACTAGAAAAGATGTACCTCCATGTAGATCCATGTAAACTTAATAGTAAAATAGCTAACTAAAGTTCTATGTAGCATGACCAAGGGGCATTGAAGTCAATTGTACCTTATTTTTACTCGTTAGTTAAAGCGCCGAATGAATTTATTAGGGTATGGATATACTTCATGGATGACAGAATCTTTGTTGTTATTTACATTTTACATAACGACAAATCCTGTAGATTGTTTATAGTCCCCATTTTATTAATCTAGAGTGAAAATCCTGCAGAATATAATAGGAGATGATTAAATTTTTCTACAAAGGTATGCGTGCTTTGATAAAATGTGAAAGCATGCGTAGTACTTACGTAAACTAAGACCATTGAGAAAAAAGGATATCAGAATTCCAATAATCAGAGGTTGTCAAATGTATTAGGAGCTACTATCATAGCTAATACACCCCGTATGGGTGTAATTTCTGTACATTTCATATTTTACGCATTCTTCAACAATAGGTATCCCAGTAAAAAATACTCCTCCTTGCATATTTTTTTAAAGAAATTTTAATTGATTTAAGCAGAGTAAAATCTATAGTTCGTTTTTACTAAACCTAGTTTCCATTAGTAATTTCTCTGTGGTAGAAATTCCCGTGATGAGAACACTGTTAGTTCTTATAGAAAAACCGTTACTACGTTAAAAAAGGCACATTAATTTTTAATGTTCTATAGCCGTGAAACAGAAAAGTTAAAAGTAATATTGCAATATATTACTGGAACGCACGTAAACATTACAAGGGGCATAGAGCAATTTTCACAATGCGCATGTGAACGTCATTCCACAGATACATATCTATTCAATGACATATAAAAAGATCTTAGTATCTATTACGATGTATCTATGAAATACATAGAACGTAAATGTTTGACGATGTCAGATCTTGAAATTATCATAATATTCTATGTTATCTTCTTTTCTACTCCGATCAAGATAGTAGATTAGGCCAGGAGCAAAAGTCATACAAACTTATATTGTTAAACTCTGTCAGTCAGTTACCTTTTCATGATTAAAATGGTAGAATCAATCGGGAAACAAGTAGCCTGAAATTATAAGAAGGATACTGATTCATTGATATTCTTTTAAAATTAATATTTATAAAAACATTTTGAAGTGAGGGAGTACTTTGACGATAATAGACGTCAATAAAAGACAAGTCGCCAGCAAAAGCTAGTTATGCAATAATTTGTAGACTTCAACAAAAATAATTGCTATAACAAACTGTACGGACGTGTGAATGAACCGACCTTCTAGTACAAACACACCAAACCAAAATTATTGTACAAGAAAAAAGTGGACGCCTGAAAAATAAATCAAACGAATTAAAAACCTTGGCTTTGTAAAGTCGGTTACAAACGACACAACTTATCTAATATTGTATGCTAACACACGTTTAAGTAGCAGTATAACGTTTATTAAATTACCCATAGAATAGGTCACAAAAAGGCTAGTTAAAATTATGTAGGTCAGTGTCAGAGGACAGTTGACATCCTCATTCGCCACAAGCGTTCACTCCTTTGCACCACATTCATATATTATCAACCATAAGTGTTTGCATATAGAGTTTAAATTCATACAATACACTATAAAATTCAGTCTGGGAAAGTTTGTGGTGTAAATACTGAAATGATCGACTCAATGAAAACAAAAGTTTGTTGTCATTTTCTATAATGGTAATAGAATATTAATACACGTTGACACAGCACTATTTTCGTACAATATAAAGCCGAAAGATTGCAGATTATTTCCACTAATGTTTTAGAAATTTGATTGAGGGTTCTTTCTGTCTCTAAAATACCAAAATGAATACATAACACTAGATGTTGATGTATATTGGTTTTATGAGGCAAAACTACTGATCCTAAATAATATTATGTATATCATATTGAAGTCGACCTATGTACAATGTTGGTGAAACAAATAAAATATGGTTTCAAAATATTGTATTCGATGATAATGCTTATCCTCACAAATTATTTTCAGGGCTATAATCCGAATAAAATAATATTGTATATCTTTCTATGTGTTAGAAAACTTTTCATGAAGTTACACACTATAAATAAGTTTATAGTACAAAGTTTTGACGTAAGGAAGATCAGAAGAACGTTTTGCAAAATAACAGAGTACAAACAAAAAGATCTCGTTATTATTATGTATTGCTTGATTTAGATAGTCAACTAGTAGAAATGTTCGAATAATCGAGTGGTAAGTGGTATCATTACGGCGTCATATTACGAGACAAGTGAGCGTCACAAAGGCGCTAATGAGGGCGGGGACGGGGCCGAGGCGCGAGGCAGGGTGGAGCACGGGTGTGAGCCGAGAGGTGGAGGTGGCCTATGAAAGCTGTCAGCGGTTGATTTTTCCGAGTGTCGTGGGCGCCGCGCTGATCGATAAGTCACGTGGTTCGCGCCGCGCGCTCGCCGCTTGCCGCTCGATAGTTAGTTAGCCTCTGCAAATCTCCCGACACTATTCTACTTCCCCCACACATGAACAGGTTTCACCTCGTTTGAACTTTCTGTAATGGTTTTAAGACTTCTTGTTAGTCATTTTGTATATTTTGAGATAAACTTTAAGTCTTATTAACACTAAAAGTTTTTGATATCCATGTTAAAAAATACTAATATTTAATAGTTGATTATACTAGGTACTGGTTATCAGCATGACAATAATTGTAAAATAAATAAATATATTAAAGCCAAGACATACGTCACTTATAAAAACTAGAGCGAAACTACTATGTATAGCAAAAAATCTCGTAGCACTCCGTAGCAATAACGTAGCGCGATTGATTAGGTGATATAAGTTGATATACAAAAAACTATAACTATCATTACTATTGTGCCATTCACGAAAACAAAAGGTAAGGAAAATAAACTAAGAATTATTTTGATCTTATAATGTTTACAAACTCAAATAATTCGAAATTTAATTTTTTTGAAAATAAAGTCTATTGATGATGTGTGATGATGAATGCAGTTGGTGCAACGCAACGTTGCACAGGGAGTAACGGACATCGATCGGCGGCGCGACCACCCTCCAACCCCCTTTACTTACCCCGCATCCACCACACTAAACATTATCTCGTGTACATGTTGTGCACATATTTCTAGCTTCAAATAATATCATTAACTTCCACAATCGTTATAGAAAATAAAAGGTCATTTTGTAACACGCTCATCTATTATAAAGTTTAAGTGAGTTCTTAACTCATTTATTTATTTTGTGAATGGAGTTTTTCAACTTATGAAGTATTTTCAACTATCAGAAAATGGATAAATATTTAACCTTGAGTTTCTTCGGGTGGATAGCACCTTCATTTAGAAAGTATCTTTATTTATCGTAACGCACAATGGGCTTAGATAAATCTTCCGAACAAAGTCCAGTTTCCCAGTTATAAATAAATAATAAATAAATTTTTGCAAAAGTACAAAATATTTCCGTATTACATTAGTTTTAATTCGGTCGACTTGCTATGATATTTGTACCAAATGTTCAACCAAGTATGTATTGTTCATTTGTAAATGATCATACCTATAGTTTCGTAATTTTTACAAACTTTGTTTCGGCATATAACTTAAGGTTGAATTTCTAATTGCTGAAAAATCGGTAAAAACACACGTCGAATGACGGACCTACCGTGAATAGGTCATCAATATAATAGAGACCTACTTAAATAGTTATATCAATGAGACGGGAATTTAATTTACATATTACATTGTGCGAACAACTGTGACGGATAAGCCAACTTCACATTCTTACCACAGGAACTAAAATCATTGCAAGATATATCTTACAATTTTAATTATATTCTATATACAACTTACACATTAAAACTAATAAAAAAAGAAAAGGAAATGTATACGGGCTATTTACATGCACGCGTCATAAAATTCCTCCACATCGTCGCCTACTGGCAGTGTTCCCAGAAGTCTGGCAGCATTGCCACGTTGAATGGCAATGCTAATTTTCTGTGCAAGAAAAAGGCCCGCCTTCTGGTCACGAGAAGTGTCGATCAGTCGCTTAGCTAATTCCTTACAAACGGAACGAGCACTCGGACCCCATGACCCAAGCTTTTCGACCCCAAACGGCTCAAAAACATAGTTACCAACTAAATTATTGTATTTACGCCGTTTGAGGCTTTCTGCTGATGCAGCAGCACCGCCAGCACAACCAGCTGTACTTGGAAGATGTGATGGCGCGAGGGTGTCAACGCAGGTTGCGTCCCACACCAAAGGCCTACCCATCTTCCATGGCAGTAACGACATACCATCTGGTCTCTTCCCATCGTCTTGTACCAGACCATTAGGTTCACGTACGGCTGGTACGCCGGCGGTGACAAGAGCACGACGGATTATGTCATTAAGATTGGCATGTCGAGATATACGGCCTGCGTCCGAGAAAGAAAGGCCATGATGTCCGAGACTGTCGACAGCTTCTCCACAGTGACAAAGATGCGGAGAAACACAAGGAGCTCCTAAACGAAGGCAAGTGGCAAGGCGGAATGTGTTATCGTCCAACAAGGTGCCTATGTTAGGCGATGGAAGTGCCTGAATCCATAGGCCTGATTCCCAATCTCCCACAGCCAATAAACGAGCGCGCTCTGCTCTGTCAATGAAATAATTCCTTCTTAAGGTGCATAACGGCGCGTCCCATTGCCTCTGAGAGAATGGATTAACAGGTAAAGGAGTATTGGGACAAGCTATCTGCCAAGCATTTATGGCATCGGTCTTGCAGGACACTTCAGAATTAACCAGTGTGTTTGTTAGAATTTTCCTGGTTAACTCTTCTGTGCCGTGGACCGAAGACAAAAATGCTGGAAGGCCAAGATTTTGCGAACGCCAAGACCACCCAAACGAACCGGTAAGGATGCTTGGAGTCAGCCTCGGTCGTTCAAAGCCACATTTAAAATTTTGCTAAGGGTGTTTTGAATAATTTTGTCAATTTTTTCTAAAAGTGTTAAATGTTTCCAAACTTGCGATGATCGAAGGGCATGAGTAAATTTTGGTACGAAAAGACAAAAACGGAGTATAGTAAAAGCCGAATGGACATTCATTTTAAGTAAACGATCCGAAAAATCACCAAAATTTTTAAATATATATTTTTATATCAATAGTTAAGATTCTTAATCATTGTATTCAAATTTAAAATAATTTGACATTAGGTCAGATTCAAGAAATGGCTCAAATAATAGTCTTTTTGTGTTAGAAAAATTATTGCTTTTCTCAATTTTTTAATGCATTTTGGCAATGTAATCTTTCTTGCGGAATGTAAAATTACATATCCAATTGGCACTATGTGTTGTGTAAGAGAGTAATAGAGAGTACGACTTATAATAGCTATTTACTACTTCTTTAATGTGTTAAAGTGTATGTGTGTGCGTGTTTATGTAAACTGGTTTATATTATGATAAATATTATTTTATTAAACTCGTATGTATGGTATCGATTATATTATTTCACAACGTTAGTTACGTTTTTTTTTGGTAAAAATAATACAGCAACACCTTACTCACTTTTTGGTCGGGTCATTATAATTGTAGAATTCATTAATTATCTTAATATAAATAAATCACGTGTCACGTTGTTTGTCCGCGATGGACTCCTAAACTACTTAACCGATTTTAAATTAAATTTGCACACCGTGTGCAGTTTGATCCAACTTGAAAGATAGTATAGCTTACATCTCAATTTATAATCGCAATATTATTTTATTGCAAATTATTTGTCATTGCACATTATTTGTCTATTATTTGACATTCACAATTATCTGTTAACTCCAAACGATTTTAACAGATGGCGATATCTGTTGACTGGATTGAGTAAGTAATCAATAGATGGCGCTGCTATGTTAAATCTACAAATGTGTCATATAAGCCACAATTTAATAGCATAACCACAACGTGTTGTTGAGGCTAAAGTATAAGTTAAATTTATTTTGTAGTAAACGAAATACCGTGAAATTAAATTGTTTCTACTTTTTAAATTTTTTGTGTTAGCATAGCTGGCCACGTGTTACTGTAGACTGAAGTGTAAATGCAGCATATATATATTTCTTCTGTACGTGTGTATATGGCTGAACTCCTTCTAAACGGCTGGACAGATTTTAATGAAATTTTTTGTGTCTTCAGGAGGATTCGAGATTGGTTTAGATTTACAATTGGACCCGGTAGATGGCGCTGCGATAGGGTTACAGGAATAATGACCGATTTTAATGAAATTTTTTGTGTATATTCACGTGAATTCGAGAATGATTTAGATTTACAATTGAACCCGGTAGATGGCGCTGCGATAGGGTTAAAGGAATAATGACCAATTTTAATGAAATTTTTTGTGTATCTTCACGTGGATTCGAGAATGGTTTAGATTTACAATTGGACCCGGTAGAGGGCGCTGCGATAGGGTTACAGGAATAATGACCGATTTTAATGAAATTTTTTGTGTGTCTTCACGTGGATTCGAGAATGGTTTAAATTTACAATTGGTCCCGGTAGATGGCGCTGCGATAGGGATAGATAGGAAAATTTACTAATGCAGACGAAGTTGCACAGGACAGCTAGTATAAATGTACAATTTCATCAATGTAAATGGGACTGGACCCCACGACACAGGGTACCCTAGTGTGGGGGCCAGAGATACATTTGTCTAAGTCTAACTGATGTAATAAGTGTAATAAATGTATATGTCTTGTACTAATGTTTGAACAAATAAAGATTATTATTATATTATTATAATATTAAATGCAATAGAAATGCTTGCTTGGATTTCATAAATAATTTTTGTTTTTTCTCTCGATATAGTTTGAATACCTCCGGCCGGCTTCAACGTGTTATGTAGATGTTAATTACATTAATATAATAATAAATAATACAGCCTTGCTTATATTTTTGACTTAACATATATTTGCGCGGTAAAGCCGCTGGAGTGTCACAGGGGTCAGTCCCGGGGCCGGTATTTTGTAACATCTTTACATTTGACTCGGGATATACACAGATACCTACTTAGCAAGTGCCGACTTCCATGTCTGACTACCAAGTCTTAAATAAAATGCATGTTGCGTCATGGTACATTAGAGTGGAGAGAAAGGAATAATGAACGAAGTAAGATTAAGACACGACATACTACCAAGTAAAATAATTCGGCATTTAGATAAAAACAATATTTTTTTTGTTGAATCAAACACTTTTCTAAGTGTTTGATTCAACAAAAAAAACCAAAAAATAGTAGTAGATAAATCCTATTTATAAAAACTGATATTGACTGCCGAGAAGGGTCTCTCAGTGAAAAGGGTCTCCTAAAGTCAATTTAGAGTCTCAAGCAAAAGTAACTGCTGCCTTCAATGAGTTTAAAATAGTGTTCCGAATATTAATTGATTCACTATAGTTCATCCGCAACACAAATATAATTAATAGCTCTCGCTGTGCACGCTGTGCTGCATAACACCGGTATATTGAATCACCTCAAGATAAATTGAGTAGTCTAAATAAATAGTAGTAACCACTACTTAGCTGGATAGAAAAAATTATAAGTAATCAATAAATTAGGGTTGATACTTCATAACATAACGCTGCAATAGCGTTATGTTGTACGGAAGTAGAGTACAAAGTTTTACTGTGTGTATACACTCAACATCATTTTTTAACAACCTTTGCAAACACCTGGAATCTATAATATGTAGTATAAACCGTTGACACAACCTTTATTTAAATGAGATAGAAGAAAATTCAATAGATTTAATAAACTCGATGTTTACATTTCAGCCACCACTAGAATGTGGAATGAATGGTCGGGGTCCCGCGTACTGCGAACCGCAGATGTGGCCGCATTATCAGGTACCGTATTACACGTTTTTGTATTCATCCAACTTTAATCACTAACTGTTCAATCCTATTAAAGGCTATGGTTTTTTTAAATATTGTAAATAATTTGTAAGCTAAGAATATTTTTAAGCTGTAAAACCACAAAACGCCCTAAATGAGAACTAAAATTATCTTGTTTATGTATTAGGTACAAAAAGGTGAATAAGGGTTATACATAATATAAAAGGGTGTGGTCATATTTTAGGGTAGTTTAGAAGCCCTCGTGAATAACGTAAAGCGCTAACAATTTTAGAAAATTTCGTGATTTTTAATACTTAAATGTTGTTTTGAAACTGACAAACTCATCTTGAAAATTTACTGAAATAGCTAATATTTTGTAAGAGAAGGGTCTGACATGAATGAAATTTTGGGTATTTAATACCAAAGATATTGATAGAATGTCCAGATTTTTCCGATAAAGTTTGACATCAAAATTCATAATATTTTGTTTCGAAATGTGCACCTTCACTAGGAACAGCATTATCTGAAGAAATGTTTTTTTTTTCGATATTAATTTTTTTCAAGATAAATCAACAATTTCGTTTTTTTTCGTAAACTGTACCCTAAAATATAATAAATAAATTGTGTTTCCGACACTGATTTGTTTTTTTTTGAGAAAATGTTCGCGTTTACAATTAATATTCTATGAGACTTCTCATTGACTGACTTCCAATTCGGTGACTTATAATTAGTTGTAATGCAACAACAGAGGACGTGAAAGTTCATATCTCTGTCCATGAATATCTCTTTTTGTAGTGCTTTTAGTATTTTTATTACTTACAAAAATATTACTTAAGTTTATCTGTACTCTTGATAGAATCTATACGACAGCGTATGCTTGGGTCTATCCGACCCTATCTAGTAAAATAGATTTCAGAAAAAAATATTTACGTTACTTGTATATATAATGGCAAACCTGCGCACAGCCCATCTGGTGGCAAAAGGTTACCGCTTTTGATGTAGTTTAGTGTAAATAGATAAATAATATTTGCCACAGCAACATACTCCTTACCATTTTATTAATACGTGAAGAGAATTCTTTGTACCCCTTTTTAAGAAAATCTCGCGAACGTAGTAACGTGAATTTCGGAATATTTACAGTTTATATATAGAAGAAGTGCGGAAAGCTAAAATGTTTAAATAATATGTCTTACAACTTTAAAAATTACGTGAAAACGGCTTAATGAAATTACAAGCGTCCAGTATATGCGTTGACCTGTCATGGTAAGTAAGTCTATACAATAACAGGTCAAGTTATACAGGCTTTTGAAAAAATCATGGTCAATATTCGAACACCACGCGATCTCTAGTTTAGATTATTTCATAGATTTTTGTATGAGCTCGGTTCATATCGATAAAATTTTGAAGAATGTGGAGCGACAACAGAAACACAATACTATGCGAGTAAATTGTTCGACAGCGATTCTATACGTACATACGAGTACGTACTCTCATCTTCCTCATGGTTAGCTCCATATGTCTATCTATTTGCATCGCTTCACACCTCAAACGAAGATATAATAGTATGAATTAATTTAACTTTTATATTCACTTTTTAATAGATGGGTGTTATGGGCGGCGGCAGCGGTGGTTGGAATGGCGCTAACACTGTCAACGGCGGGTGGGCACCGCGAAGTGCGTGCTCGCGTGACCACATGCGGTATCCTGCAGAATGTCGACCAATGAAGGTTATTAATTAACATTGTCTTCGATATTGCAGTGTAAATATGTTTGATCTACGTCTATTCTTATCTTGTTTTTCGTCAAATTACAGGGTATTCACATGCATAGTCAAAATCAAACGTGTCAGCCGGATGGAAGATCTACGCCTTATCACGTTTACGAAGATACGCCTTTTAATGGAGAAAATGGCGCGAGACACAGAAATACGCCTGAGTTCACATCTGGCATGGCTCAGACTGACACTTCGCGCACTAGCCGCGATCGTTTCGAACGCTGTCCTGTAGAGCCACGACGCTCTCCTCCTGAAGAGAAACGGCCGCCGCCCGTAGTTCCGCTACCTGCCTTCCAACAAGCTTTTGGCTCCACTGAGATCGGAAAATTTGCCGAGGCGTTCAGTCGAACTGAAATAGCAGTAGACGACAGTGCTGCTGATAGTTTTTTGTACGAGTCGTATCCTGACTGGGACGGTCCGATGGAGCCTCAGTGGTCGTCACAGCCCGCCTCGAAGGAGATCAAATGCGAAGACAACTTTTAAGTGTTGTCTTTGCTCTAGCTATAATTTTAGGCAAATTTGCCTTTTAGTAATATTAGTCAAATTGTAGTTCCACCACCATGTTGCCAAAATGAGTAGAAAAGAGTTGAATGTCATAGAACTTTTATGATGTGATGTCAAAATTACTAAAGTGTACGAAAGTTTAAGCGACCGGATAAAATAGTGGTGTGACTTAATTCATATACCTATAAAGTAGATTTATTGATTAGTTATTCCTTTTGACTAGTTCTAGGCCAACCTTCAAAAATGAGAAATATTGATAATATGGGGAAATGGGAATGTTAGGTACTGCATATAGGATAACAAATCATGACTCAATGTGCCTTTATTCGGAGAGCCCGGCCGCAACTCGCGCGGTGTCGTTCGCCCCGTTCTGCGTTGCTATGTACGACACGAAACTACAATAGCAATTATAGGGACCAACGTTTAGACAAATATACACGACTCTGCCGCGTGCACGATCGATGCGCAATAAGCTCAACGAAACCCTTTACAAATTTTTTGGGATATTAAAGAAAATGATAGCAACAATAACTAAAATAATAAACAAATTAGTAGCTTGTAATTATTGATACTTATTTGAAAAAGTAAAGTAAAAATCTTAATCATGTACTGTGTGCTTACAACAGTTCCCTTAATAAAACACTCTGCCACTGTCCTACTTGATTGCGTTGTTGTTAATAGATTTATGTGCTATATATTTGTCAAGAATGATATTATGTATGAAATGTTATAGCACAGAAATGATAATAAATTACATTGAAGGGGCTACAAGACGCCGCGCGGACTTATTATAATCATTCAAAATTTTTCAGGAAGTAATGAAACAAGTCATGTTTGTAGGTATAAATAGTTAGTTAAATTTGATAAAATTTTTAAAGAGATTACTTATGAATAAAATTGCTTTTTAATTGAATATTTAGGGGTCCAACAACGTTGAAGTAGAGTATTTGTCGAGATTTTAATTGCCGGTTTATAATTACAACTACGACAGGTACGAGTTACGACTCATGCTCGTGGATACTAAACGTTGACAATTCATCGTGTAATGTGTCCGTTTGTAGATTAACAACAAAATATTTTTTTTTGTTTTATTTAGAAATCAGATGCGTTTCTTTTATAGGAACACGATATAGGTACCTAATTATTAATTTTTGTAAATTAGTGTCTGTGATAGATTGTTTGTGTGTACATGCATGTCGTTATTTTAGTACACTTTACTGAGCGGTGTACTTATTAAAAGTTTAATATTATTTATTAACTATCTGTAGTTCAATTCAAAATATCCATCTGCAAACATATTATTTTTTACTGCGAAGAGCTTTATTAAACCTTACATATTTGATGATACTAAAAACCTAATACGTGTAGATGAACCTAAATAAACCGAATTATTTTATATTTGATCCACAACGAAACCGACGCTGTTATAATTTATACCTAACAGTTAGTTTGATGTGACAACTGTTCCTGTCTTCGTATGAACAATTAAAATGTTTACTAATTTGTTTCGAGCTTAATTATTGTAAAAAATCTTATAATATGCGGTGCATGGATAACAGAAACTTCCAATGGTCTTCATTTTTATAGAGGAAACCTGTGCGTCAGTATTTTCGATCTCTTTCGATAAAAAAAAAACAGCAAAATTAATGGAGTGCCTTACGTATTTAATATGATATGAAATTAGGATGGATGAATTTTATTCTAGCATAATTTGATGAAACACCATAATATAATAGCGTAATGAAACTTCTTTTAAACCGAATATTTCATTAATTGTTAGATATTGTAATGAACTTAATAAGAGTTATTTAATAATATCTTTACATGTAATACAATAAATATACCTATATACATGAATGATTGTGGTGTGCACTGAATTAAGTTATTGCAAAACATTGTTTTTAAAATATTTTGATACTACTAACAAGTAGACGGAAACGAAGTTTGATTTAGCGTTTAGTGTTTAATAATAACATTAAATTATTCCGATTGTATTTATTTAGTTATAGGTTATTGAATTTAGGTATGAAATGATCTAGGTAGAATGTACACCATTTCTTCCGATTTTAGTGTTATTTGAATGTGAACATAATATTAAGACATACCTACATACACATATGATTTAACAGTAACGTAATTGCAAGGCTTACATAACAAAACTACAAGTATAGAGAAACTACATCGATACGCCAGTACGTTATGATGATTATTATAACTGTAGCCAGTGCCACATACATTATGTACTATACGATATATACCTCCTCTAGATAGTCCTATTGTTATTTGTTTAAGTACTAGGAAGGGATATAATTTCTACAGTAGAGAGATCTAAAACCGTACTATAAAATTAAAATTATATAATATAGGTGTTCACAGATAGAGCTTCCCGATTGATTATCCCACAATATTGTCTACCATCAAAGTTGTTGTGTGTTGTCATGTGTTAACGCTTTTGTATAGTTTGTCGATTTTGTAGTTATTTTTGTTTTACTCTGGCTCTTGAACAATTTAATAAAATTGCATTTCTTGTCTTCCAAAATCTTTTGTATTCAGTTTAGATACGTACCATTTTATGGTATATATGAGTAGTATTCAAATTAATCTTATTTATAGAAAGTTTATTTATTTTTTAAACATTCTATACTTCACAAATACACAGTAGTATATTATTATTATTTATCTAAAACCCTTTAGCAAAAGTATTTCAATAAATAATGGAATGACTGTAATGAACTTAAATCTTTTGAAATATTGTAGATTTTAGGCCTCCATAGTTTTTACCTATTGCTGAGGTCGGGTATGAGTGAATTGTTCTTTAAGTTTGTTTATTATATTTGTTGAGAAAATATTAGGCCAACAAAGTTTAGATTTGTAAGTTTCGTGTAAATTTGTTGACGCAGTTAAAGTTACTGAATAAAAAATATTAAATTACAAAATATTGTGTACCTATCTAGTTATAATTATTATTAACCTTGTAAATACTTACCTAATTATATTTTGAATGTTTCACTCATATCAATTTAGAAAATCTGTTTTATTAGCAAATTGTAAGGTTTTGAATCCGGAAACACTGAAGCGTTTGATTTATTGACGTCGATGTACGATTTAATAAACACATTGTACCGATAATATATATGGCTTTCATTTGATAGTCTGCTTTGTGAATGTTACCACTACTACTAATGGACCTATGAGATACTTAGTTGTAACTGCGACGGAGCTGTTAACCACCGCTGTGTACAGGTGTTGCCGCGATTGTTCGCGGACCGTTTATCTACGGCATACGTTTAAACATATCATTGAGTACCGAACAGCTATAGAAAAAATAATATTATAGTCATGCCGACGTAAACCTGCTATCAGTTTATTTTGGGACACTAGGAACTTGTTTAGCGCTTAAGCATACACTGCGGCGTAAACAAGTTTCTAGTCTAGGAATATACATATCTAAATTCGAACCAGCGGCGGCGCACCGGTTCAAATATATATATTATATTTCATATAAATAGCTACCAACAAGTAAGATAATAAATACATTATAAGGGAGAGAATTTACATGGGAATTTAAAAGGAAACCGATTGTTTTCTTTTGAATTGTAAAACCCTTTCACAATGGCATTATTCATTATCGCATTTGAATATAAATAGGTAAATACTGTAGTTAATAAATCCGAATAAAAAAAAGACTATTTGGTACTATATTCATAAGAGAACAGACTAAACTCTTTTGTAAGAAAAGGTTTAAACCAGTTTAAACACTTCATAAACTACTGCTTTCGTCGCATGTCTAAAGATAAACAATACTGTAGCAATTTCTATCATTGAGTCAACATATAAACGCCGTTTTGTACTAATATATTTTAATAATTGTTTAACAGTTATAGTAATATTTTTTTAGTAAGATTGTAACTGTGCGGCCGCGGTATAGAACAAATATAAAATAAAGTTTAGTACAATCAATCAATCAATCAATCAATCAGCCTATCATAGTCCACTGCTGGACATAGGCCTCTCCCAATGTGCGCCATAGCACCCGGTCCTCCGCCTTCCGCATCCAGTCCATCCATCTAAAGTTTAGTACATATAAATAAAATTAATTAATTAAAATATTTGAATTTAACTTTGACTACCTACTACAGTTATCTACAGCAGCGATTCTTCGAGTGGTGGGGAAACGTCACCATGGGGTGACGGTTACGCGAAATTATTTATTGTCTAAAATGGCATCCGATTTGAAGAAGTTTTTGACCAAACTGTACAAACAAATCGTCAATTACGTAAAAGGTCGTGCCCTCTATTTATTTCTTAAATAGTAAAACCACATCATACTTATTAATACATTTGCCCTATAGTCGTTCAACGTTCAATGAAGTATGCGAAAAAAATAGGTATTTACTACGAATCACTCGAATCCTCTTGCACAGTGAAATCCGATGCTTTCAAGAGACAAAGTTCTAGCCAGTTCATATGAACTCCTTGACGAACTGAAGGGGTCACCAAATGAGGTAAAATAAGTCTGAGGCTGTAACCATTTTCGATGTATTGCATGATGAGGAATGGCGTATGAAATTAACCCACCTTGCCGAAATTTACGGAAAGGTCAATGAAGTTACTACATTTTTACAGGAAAAGTCAACAACCATTTTATGGCGAGGGACAAATTAGAGGCCTTAAAAAAAAAAGTAAATTTTTGGATTACCTGCTTAGAAAAGGACAACATTGAATGTTATCCACTTTTTTACAACTTTCTGCAAGAAAACGCGTTGGAATTACCCAATGAAATAAGAAATATCATAAATGGGCACACATAAAACTCCTGAAATCTTTAGCAGATTTACTTTCCGGATATTGATAATGATATCGAATGGCTACAAAATCCATGCCAGAAGTCAACCTATGCTACCTATGCTAATCGACCTCAATTACGAAGTATTCATAGATCTTCAGAGTTCATCTACCTTTATAACATACATTTGAGTTTGTGTCTCTTATCGTGTTTTGGGTTGATGTCAGAAGTGGATAAAAAATTAGGATGACTTTCTTGGGTACTTCACCCAAGAAAGTCATCCTAATTTTTTAGACTTTTTAATGGAACGGTTTTTAATGAAACTGTTTATTCCTGGTTTAAAAACTGTCATGTCTTTGATTTTTAATAATTTAATGTTGGGTTCCATAAAATTATAGGGATTTGACGAGTGTTCCGTTACCTTAAAGTTCATTAACCCCGAATCTACAGAATACTCGTACATAGATTCAAAGAGCGATGATTAGTCGAGAGTTGCGTTCGCGTGTATTTATGTATTTGTCACATCCACAATGAGAAAACAGAAACTGTCCCTCTGTACTGAAGTACTAAAGATGTTTACTTCAAGTGTTTATTACACTTGGCTTTAGTCATTACTGAATTTAGAAATTAGAAGCTTCTGATCACACTGTCCTAAAGTTACTGAATCAATTACCAGTTAAAACGCGACGAAGTTGGACATATCATGTACGAAGATGGCTCCAGTATTATCCAGACACCAATAAATTGGCCTTTGCCTAGCCTTGGCCGCTGGCTCAATTATAATAGAAAAAAACAAAAAGAAGAACATGGGTGAAGGAATAGTTATTGCTGAGCGGAAAGTTAGCAAACATGAACGTTATGAGTGTTTTAGGACCAGCGAACTTTAGACGTTTTCTAAGAATGGATTCGAGATAATTTGACATTTATTTTGATATTAAATCTTGTGACACCGTATATTCAAAAGCAAGATACTATCCTACGAAACAGTTTTAGTGCAAAAGAAAGATTAGTCGTAACATTAAGATTTCTTGCAACGGGAAACTCATATTTTAAAATTAAGTTCTTTAATATTTACGGGAATTCACGTCCTGTCCGTAGGCCGTGCAGACCCACGCAGCGACTAAAATCAGTAACTAAATGCGATAACACTTTTCTAAATTTAGCCTTCTAAATGATTAAGTCAGTCAGAAATCATATTAGCTTCTAAATTTAGGATGCTAGCTTGGTAAATACGATTATACTTGACTAACTTCAGTAACGACTGAATTTAGACGACAAAATTTAGTCAAGTGTAAGCACTTTGGCCTTCATACAATTAAAATACTTTTTTGAAATTCTGTTTTAAAAATAGAGTAATACATATTTGACAATAGCTCCTTAAAAATAACTAGGTATTATATATAGGAAAGGCTTTCGGTTTTAAACATAAAATTATCTAGATTTCCATCTGTGTTGCCGAATTTGTTAATTAATGATCTGTGATAGACCATGCAACGCTAATACATTAACGTATTAGACATTATAATGTATAGAAAGAAAAAGTATTAGTCATATTGGTCAAGTCGTTCTCAAGTGATGCGCTTACTAACGAACATCATTTCATTTTGATTCACAAACATATAGATTTAGAAGTAAAACATGGAGGCCATATACAATTACATTTCTAATAGGATTGTGAAAGCAAGCCTGTGTCTGTTTACTAAAAACATCTTATAATCGACCATACGAAACAAGCAGTTAATGTTAGTTAGTTAATATTTGCATACTACATTAATTTTGGTTTATAATTTGTTTAGTGATTAAATTTTGGTATAATTGTGGGTACATCGTCCGTAAATGCTTTTTTCTTTTATTCAGCATTGGGCCAGCTTCTGTACAGTCTGGACATACGAGCATTTCAAAGGTTGACGAAAATGTATACCCTTCATATGTTAACAGTTTGAGTTTGGAGTGGGAAATCATTTCCCTTTTTTACTGGAGTAGGAAGGGACGTAGGAAAGGAAGGGCACATTAGATTTATGCTTGCATCGGATCTGGTTCGGAAAGTACTTTCAACCCACAGAAGACGTGTTGTTTCTGCTCATGAGTGGGATCGCCACAGCTCCTCTAGGAACGTGGTCGGGTCGCAACGCTTAAGAAGTGATCCTGGTATTGCGAGTATTTACATATCTATAGAACAATATATGTAGATACCGATAACGAACATTGGTCGTACCATGTTTGTAACATGGGTGTGTGACTCATTATTATTTTTAACCCCTCTAGCTAAGCTCAATGCCTGTGTTCGTTCAGACATTCGAAAAAATTAAAGCCATCATAAAATAATTACACTTATTGAAACTACGACATTTCATGCCTTCTTTGCATTTCCAAAAGTATAGTTTTGGCATTTTTCGGTTAAACCTATAACGTTACTGTGCTTACAACTGCATTTAAGCACAGTTTAGGTGGTGCCATTTTTTGAGCGCCGATCAAACATTTGTGGTATATTTATATGATCGAAGCTATAGTATCCAAAACGATCCTGTTTTATATATCTTTAGAAATGTTGAGGGCTAGTTAGGTTATGGCCACAAAGGTCTTGTTTAATCATTTCCTCTATATTTCATTGGGAAGCGTAGCAAACTTTGTCGGTGTGCGAACGTAGTCCCTAAGGCTTTATTGATTTGAGATAGGTGTATGTTTAGATGCGATGGAGGTTTAATTCGTTAAATGAAAAACTAAGGTTATATTTTATGTTTATTCATAAGCAATCAAAAGTAATTTCCATACGTGTCACAAAATTTAACATATCAAGTATTTAAGAAAACAATAAATACGTAAAATTGTAAATTAGACTAGTCGTTTTGGAAGCCACTAAAGGTAACTAGACTCAATATCATTTCCCATTTAGCCTGCATCGCCAAATTACTCCAAAGATTTTTACAAAAGCACTTATGGAACTTACACTACACGTGCACGTTTTGTCCAAAATATGCGAAGGCACTTTTAATTATACAATTTAACACAAAATAATCTAATATTAACACGAAGTGACTAGAAGAATACTCAATAACAAAAACATACATACTACTGACCCCAATATATATATATATATTTATAAATATCTATCGTAGGAGAAAATTTAAATAATTCTCAATACTGATATTCAAAAAAGTGAAATTAAACAATACGAGTGCAAGTGTTTTATAAGTAGTATAAGTTAAATATTTAAAATCTGTAAAGTAGTTTGACAACGGTTACACCTAACGTTGTGTGCAGGGTAATGTATCTGCTGATACACTTACATAACGTCATAACTGAACTGAGTTAGCAACTCATAATGACGACAAATTATAAAAGTTCAATACCTATTTTAACATTAGTTACTTTCGTATTTTACTTCAATAAGTCTTTCTAAATATTCATTCATTTCCCTACATTACTTTTCAAATGTCATTGAAGTATGAAATACAATCGCAATTAATGAGCTCATCCTTCATTTCATTTTTCACTCATATTTGTTTATTCATTTTATTAATTATAATTTTCTTAGTATAATAATATCTATAAATTGATTGTATAAGTTCGTAATTATTAAATTCGAATATTTTAACATATGTATATTAATAAACAGATTTTATTTCGATAAGTCACAAAACAAACACTTAAACAATATTTAAAGTTGAAAATATTATGTGTGTGGTGACAATATACATATTACACAGTTATAATGTAAACGTCGTAAATACATACAGTGTATAGATATACCAGGTAACTGCTAAATACTTAACAAACTGTTACAAGATCACGAGAAAACCTATAAGCTGAACGAGTGAGCTCAGCCGCTGATGATATGTCCCGACATATTATATGAGAAACTACCAAAGTGCTGTCGACGAAATGAATACGTTAGTAGTCATGTCGTATACCTATTTTATAGCCACCAACTATCCTCACTATAAAATATTATTAGGCATACTAATAGTCTTTCGTTTATACTGTTAAGTAATAAAACGCCTCGGTAATGACATCGATCTTAGGGAATATAGTACGATAACAATATGTCATAAGGAGGAATATCGTCGTCCCTAGTTCAAAGTGTTCAATTCGCTTCAGTTTACAGTTTTCCGTGATTGCAGTCAACACATTTACAATATATTACAGCAAATAAACAATCATATACATATAACTAATTATAATACATCAATTATAAAACTTAAATCGTGGATACATGTCATATCATTCACCTAGCCTATGATAGAACTTTCGAATTTGATCACGAAGAGAAATTATTATCAAAACTACCTAGTGTACGTTTCCATTGGGTGAGTGCATTTTGAACTATAGGGTAGTGAGTATTGCATTACCAATGTGACGAAAATGAAACGCAAATACATTACAGCTAACTACTCTCACGATATATTTATTTACTCAGTAATATTTTCACGATAAGTATTTAAGCTTAGGGAGGTGTAGAGAGTACCTAATTTGGCACAGAGCTGTCCATTCAAAATTAATTTATACAAAGTGCGCATGCTAACATAATACCAAATGAATTTTCAAACAAAGCCAAAGAAGAAAGTCATCACGAGGAGAAATATATCTGTAGAGTCGTGATACTCGCTGGACCTACAAGTTAAGAACAAATACATTCCATTTAATTTCAATTGTCATGGGTCTATGCGAAGGTAATACTTGTGTCAAATATAAAACATAGAATTGTGTCCAAGAATATGCCAGAAACTAGGTATGAAGAGTGACTCGATTATTTCCTCGACTTTCTATTGATATTGTCATTCATTTGTAGTTATAAAACAGACCTACCTAATAACGGATCGCATAGGTCGAATATAAATAAAACTTATTTTCTATTAATATAATGTACATTTTTATGTACTGCTGACATTTTGAAATAATAGTTCTGGCTAAATGGAAGTCCATAATAAGATACAACACGGTATGTAGTACATTTGAGTCAATATTTAATTTGTTGACCACATAACTAATTATGCATTGCGATATAACATGTCTTATCACAATAGGAATTTCGAGGGATCATGCATATACTATATAACTGTTAGGATTCGTTTCTCAAACATCAGTCAGAATGCGGTATTTTTACAAGATTTCACAAAACTGGGTGTACTAACGAGGGTATTGTCAAATTATTTTAATATCATTAGGTACACTATACCTCACACAAGAGCCGCACGCAGTCTTATTCGTTATCGGCACAGGATTATGCACCTAACCTAAAACATGAGCTTACTCAAAGAAATAAATAACATACAACAGATTCATATGTATACTTTGAGCTTAAATAATACGAGTTTCGGGTAATTTGAGCATAAACGGATAGGAAACTCAACGGTACTGGTAGATGTAGATGTGAAAAAGGTCCAAATACGTGGATGGGTATATAAAAGTCAAAACAATCGGTACTGTCAAGTAGTGCGGTAGTCGACGGACTAAGTTGACAACTCTAGTGGCAGGCAGGAGGAATCCGAAACCTTCTTTTATCGAAGCTATGGCTAATGCATTAAACGTTTGGATATTACACTAAATATAAACAAATGTTTTAATTAAGTTAAATCAATGATATAATGGAGATCAAGAACATAAGGTTCATCCACGGGGTGGAGTTGTCTTTTAAAAAAATAACAATAACAAATAACAATATCACGGGAAAATCCGGGAGTAATTTGCTTGAAATGATTGGACACTTTTCTGTACACTAATTAGTTGACTTGGTTTTTTATGCAACCTACGTTCTTTATTTGTTTTAACGTGGTTAAATTACTTTGTGCATTTCAAAAGCAGTTGTGCAAAAATACTTTGTTATTTAAATACAATTTTTAAAACCTAACATTTTTTTAACAAGACTTCTGAAATATGTTGAGGTCTCTCAATCGTATTTCAAAGTGTTAAAGTTTTGGTCTAAAGTTATCACTTTGGTACTTTTTACTCCAAATTATACCTAAATCAAAATAAACATTTTCAAGATAACTACGTGATCAACAAAATATACGTCTTTTATCTAAATCGTTTTGTTGCTCACAATTTACCCATACATGGAATGACCCCAATGCACTGAACCTATCTATTTCATTCATAGATTCCGCCTCCACTACACAACAAGTT
>OY982562.1:14394065-14530806 GCA_963859945.1 Euplagia quadripunctaria | reverse complement strand
ACTTGATTTTGTTTTAAACATGTATTTGATACATGTCATTTCTGTCACAATGTCGCGCAGAAGGGCACGGTGCACGATCATGTATTGGTGTGTCGTCCAAAGTTTCAATACTACTTCGATCAGACGAAGTAAAAATTGTTTGAGGTGTCATAGATTTACGGCGAGATTTGGGGGACTTGCCCTTCCCCTTATGCTAGGAGGTTTTACTTTGCTTTTTTCCAGAAAGGTAACATTGTACACATGTTGGATGTTCAATGGCTTTAGCGATTGATTCAGTCGATTTAGACACAACGATACCCATTTTCATAGCTTTGTCTTCAGCTTTTGCTAGTTGAGAGTAGTGAGTCATTCTATCTAAAGAATTAGTCCCAAGTCTGGCTAATTTCTCTCCGACAGATTTAGAAGATCGACGGCTTAAATTTGGTGATTTACAAGGCGATTTATCAAAACTGGCCTGGGGTGTCCTCATGATTCCTTTTTTTGGTGCAGGTTTTGGTGAACGAGAACGATCGATACTATTTTCTCGCGACTTCATAATGCTACCGCGTGGTGAGCGAGATCTATCGAAGCTCTGCTGTGGAGACCGTAATTTATCTATTGATCCACGAGGAGATCTTGATTGTTCAAAGCTTCCTCTAGGTGAACGATGCAAAGTTTTAGTTTGCTTTAAGCTTGACTTACTCGGAGATTTACATACGATAACTTTGGTAACGCGATCTCGATCCGGTGAGGTATGATCTATAGATCGATTTGGGGATCTATCTCTATTAATGCTGCTGCCACTGCAGGATCGTATCACTTTGATTCTCTTCTCGGACACTGATGAACTCTTTCTTTCTGGAGAGGATTTAAGAGACTGCGATTCCTGCTTACCTAGTTCCTTGACCATTGTGGGTTGATACTGCGTAGGTTGATGCGACGACTGGATCAGTCGGGCCTGACTACCAGTGCTGCCCGCGCTCAAGGTCGAAGTCGTGCTGCGAAATATATACGAACTACATAAGCGTACTCCATAGCTAAAGGCAGGTGTGTAACCTAGTGTCACCAGATGTTTAGGTGTTTTAGAATGTAGTTAAATTATTGCAAGTACTATTGATGTTAAATATATATTATAGGTAGAAATGTCGATAAAAGCTAGAGATATTGAATATACCCTTAAAACATTTTGGACATAGTCATAGCATAGCTGGACTCGACAGATTCTGCAAGTTAAGTCTCGATTAATTCAAATTTTAGTTTATAACAAAACCAACTAATCTGGCAGCACTAGTAAGTAAATGGTGACATATGTATGAGTAGAAACAAGCAAACCTACTTTAATTTGGAGTATATAAGACTATGTCGTAGTGTGTGTATTTAACCAATGCGGGTGTAGGTACGGTGTGTGGTTGTCTAATAACCCATACATATGTTTACCTGAGTGTGAGGTGGTTTGGAGTTCTGCCTAACCCTCGCTTGGCGGGAGGCGGCGGCTGGTCGTCCTCGCCCTCGGACTTGGAGCCGAGCTCCACCTTGTCCTCTGGCGGGGGCGGCGGCGGCGCGCGCTTGGCGCTGGTCTCTGTTAGTGTGTCATAAGCCTATGTTAGTCGCAACCATGCACTACTATACATACATTATACAACACATTAATAGGGTTCCACTGCCAAAGTTATTATTACTGTTATGTTTGAATGTATAGGAACAAACAATTCGAGCTTATCTGTCAAACTTCTGTTTTACGACGAATATTAAAGGGAAATAGCGGTTCAATTGTTTGCATTTCTAAAATTGTTACATTTTGTAGTATTATTCCATTGTGTACAAGATTATCTTTAGGGTTCCACCCACAAAACACCCTAGTCGTTCCGAAAATACTTTTGTTTTATAATTCTAGTAGGATAATATTAATTCAGAGTTTATGCAAGGAAATACTGTTGCCACACACTGTCTTATTATTAACAGCGGCAGCGTTGCCATATTAAATTTTAACATATTTTCTTCGGATTCACAAAACTGAAAAAAAATTATTGAAAAAAATGTGTTGGTGTTAAAAATTACATCTTTGTATGTATCTCGATACTCAATTCGAGTTTCTGAGTTCTGTTACTTTAAACATTTTTTAAGTTCAAAAGACTTTATACATAGTATAAACATACATAGTAGGTATGTTGCAGATGCAGAATTATTTACATCCGCGGAAGCAAGATGCGGATTTTTGAAGGCATTCAATTAGATTGATTCCATTCGATTCGATTTGGACATCTGCATCCGCATAGGCAGCCGCGGATGCGATACAAATGTCCAAATCGATGCGGAAGCTCAGCATTTGCGAATACGGATGCGAATAACTGCATCATCCCTGATACACTGTGATACAGGACAAATAATTGTATGATGAGCACGATCATTTGTTCTTAGTAGAAGAGACGTGGAAGATCAACCTTCACCCATCTGATAACCAGATGAGGCATATTTTTTATCAATTATCTTTTATTTATAAACATGCCTATGATAGCTTGCCTATACAAAAGTCTTCATGGCTATTTTTAATTAAATTAATTGTAATCACTTTCTTTTTATAACCTTTACTCTTTTGACAACCGAAAAAAATTAATTTCAACTGAGAGCTTTCAACATAGAGAATATGCCTTGGTAGGCTTGCCTACTTATTTGTGTTCATGGCTACTTAGCAAACAGGTATGAACATGTAAATCAATAAAGGTAACTACACCGATCTGATAACCGATAGAAATTGATGTCATAAGAAAGATAATTTAATTACAAAATCAATCGCATAGGCTTGCCTGCGAAAAACCGTTTATAGAATATTATTGCCAGGCTTCGAAGTTTTAGAATCGGAGTAATTTTATATGTGAGAAAGAGAAAGTAGAGCGTCCGAGGTCTATGTGATAGAGCAGGACACAACGCAGTCTGGTTACTATAACATAGGCTCTACCTAGCTTGGGATCAGACGGCCGTGTGTGAGATGTGTCAAGTTATTTTATTATTCCTCTTTATTCAACTTAAAACTTATAAATTACATTTTTAAATATGTTTATAACGAAATATATATTTAAAAATATCCACCAACATCGGGTAAAGACACCGGCTGTTAGGGCTGCAAAGATAGGAACCTCTTCACCATACGGGCCGTGTCAAGGAGAACTGCATTCTGCATCAAGCCCTTGATCCAGCCGTCTAACGCGAGCCTCTTAAGGTGTTCATCGAGGCTCTCGGCTTTTAATCCTTGAGCAGATATGACAATCGGAACAATGATTGCCGAATCGACATTCCACATTATCGACGATCTCGTGAGACAAATCCAAATATTTGATTTGTTTTTCTTTTGCAACTTTCACGAAGTTCTCATCCTGAGGGACAGCGATATTGACTATAATCGGTCTATCAGCACTATATCAGGCTTATTGGCAACAATAGTTCTGTCAGTGATGATAAATCGATCCCAATACAATATGGCACGACCATTTTCGAGAACTGGGTCGGGCACATACCTGTAATATGGCACCTCTGAATGCACAAGATTGTATTTAAATTTAAGTTGTTGATGTACAATCTTGGCCACTTGATTGTGTATGTGCAAAATATTCACCGTTTACAAGACGAGGACAACCAGAAATAATATCCCTGTTGGATTAGGGGGGCCTGGTAATCTTTGTACCAGTCTCCCACAAGGGTCGTTGTTTATTATGTATTAATGATTATAAAATAGCTTTAAGTAACCTTTGTGTAAGGAAATAAATCATTGTTATTATTGTTATTAACATTCACGAACAGAGGTGCAATTTTCCATACAATAAAAGAAAGCATTTGAATTATGACACGTTACCGGATATATTCACAGAGAGTAAGGACAGAACCGTGCTTATAGGGTATAGTACTAACCAGTAGTGTCTCCGAGTGTTTTGCTGCGGTGTCTGAAGGCGGGCTCGTCGATCGTTGGGTGCTGGTGTGGGTCCTCCGCATCTTGCGAGTTCTCGCGTGACAGTTCTCCAACCTAAAATATAAACAGATCGTGTTAGATGGTGTTAATAATATTATTACTATTGTGATAACTAAACGGTCTAGATGGTTAACGAAAGTACATAATTATGAATATATTCCGGGTCTGTGTATATTCTTCGTATACTTAAAAAAAATATGGTACCTCAATATTTCCAGCCGATAGTCGTTGACCCGTAGTTTTAGGTTTCTTAGTTTTACCGAGTGTTTGCGATCCTTGCATTACTTGCACCTGCACGCAAAGGTTTAAACGTTAATAGTGTTATGAAAATGTTTCGAGAAACCATGTTAAGGAATTAACATTTATCTAAGGATTGTATCGAGTCATGTTAATTGTGTTATATTGAATGATTACTTTTACCACTCTGGATCTATTTACCAATTTTTGAAATTACCCGTAGTGTTACCATTATACGATAATGTTTTAAAAGTTATTCTTTAAAATGTAGGTACCGCTTGCAATTAGAAAATTGAAATCTAAGTATATAATCATAAATAAATAAAAGATTCCAATGAAACCTAATATTTCAGCGGTAACAGAATATCCATAAAAACGTACACATAGATACATTTTTGGAAATAGCTCTTTTTAGCCCCGAGAAACGATGTAATACTGCTTGGCGGAATATTGCTAAAAGTACTTGTAATGTAATATTAAAATCAGTTCTAAAGAAAAGATAAGAAAGTTATAGGAGATGGCACTGTAACTGTAAGGATGTACCTGGTGCTTGTGGCGCGCAGTGTCGCGGTCGAGCGTGTGCGGGCCGTGGGGGGCGTGGGGCGCGCGAGGCGGTGCGGGCGCTGGCCGCGTAGTGGGCAGTGACATGTTGCGAACTGACTCGCGGATGATCTGTCGAATCGTCTTCAGGAACGCGTTTCGGAAATCTGCCGTGCTGCGTAGACAAGTCACACATCTTAAGGTAATGTTTTCACTTATGATTTATGTCACAATATACAGGAATCAAATTTATTTACTAAATATAACAATATTTTTATCAATTCTAAATAATGAAATCAATTAATTTCAAAAGGGCATATAGCAATATACAATTGAATATCTGTATTAGCGAAAGTATGGTGGAATATTCATAAAAGCTTAGTATAATGAAATACAAGTCAAACGATTCAAATAGGTTAAGTATCGCTGCTACAAAAAGACTCTGCTGTAAAAAGACCCTGCTATAAATTTCAAAAGTAGTAGACATAGTTTGACCACGATGTCAACAAAAGTTATGTAATATAATAATAATATATATCCTGACAAGGAAAATAAAAAACCTCGTCATGTTTAGGAAAACAAAAGGAACTAATTTATTTTAAAGGTAAGTAGTAGTAACTTTAAAACGTTTTAAATGTTGTTACTGCTATTCATTATGAGATTTTGTTCATATTTTTTTTTTGTTCGTGTAAAATGTTAATAAAGATGTTTCCGTATGATTTATATTTTTTTTGTATTTCAGGGTTCTCAGGACTTTTTTTTTCTAGCTTTAAGAATTTTTGAAGTTTATTCACGTAGTCTAATCGGCTTTAGAAGTTAAGGCGTAATCCATTCTTTGACAATGATATTGGAACTAACAAAATGATGTAAAGATGTATAATTCTTAATATTGGCATTGGCTCTTTGAGACAAAAAATTGTGTTGCTTCATTGGCGTCTGTTATTTTGTAAAGCTCTGAGCAGTCAGTTTCTGCTAAATCCTTGTGTAAATTCTCTAAGTTAATTTTCGTATAGATTTTTTTTCATAGCACAGTGCTATGGTCGGTAATTTCTAATTGACAGACAATGATTGTAGAAGCTAAGCTAGATTTAATCCAAACAATTCTGTCCCCGTGTTGGGTTAAGATCTCAATCTCGAGGCACGTACCCTAGTCAGCATTGTCACTAAGATATTCTTCAACTCGAAGATCAACAGGGATGATTAGTATCATATCAAAGATTGCAGGCCGTGCAGTATTTGACGCTTTTGTTTCTTATCACTATAATTTCACACTTTGAAGTTTATAAGGACATACAGCATCACCGATGAGAAAAAGAAATTCCAAATCTTCACAAATCACCTACCTATTGGAAAGTACGTAAACTTTCTCAGATCGTCGTTGTAATTGACTTCGCAGGTGTATGAGTTCCCAAAGGAAGTGACTGTCCATGTCCTTTGCGGATGACGCACGAACTTGTACCTCCGTCACCGGTATCAACACTTGATACCGAATGATCTCCACTTCGTTTGAATTATTCTTTGACGAAACTCCCTAGAATTATAAATACTAATTGAAAAAAAAAATCTTCGATACCATGGCGGTAGGGCACAACAGTTTTCTACTCGAGTCTGGTCTGTCCGATTGGGAAAAATCCCCCATTCTACAGAAAACGGTATTTAATAAACATTACTGGAATAGTGGTGTTCCTCGCGAAAAGGATCGGTGCTGTTGTGTCCTTGTCAAGTGTTCATAAGCATTGGTTAGTTTGTTTGCCAACATAGTGGTATTAAAGCCCTACAGGTGTCTTTACAAAATTGCGAGAACTGTAAATAAAACAGTAGAACCGCTTATGAGAGTAAAATGGGTTTTATCCACCAATGCACTAGTGATCATTATTGTATTCTGATTAGGTATATTAACATATTCGGACAATTTCTTATGGTGACTACGTACCATTAGTTTTTTCTTTTGTCTCAGTCTTTCTTTACAAAGGAAGACAACGGCAGATTTAAATACAAAGCACATAGCATGTAATTCCAATCCCTTTTTAATTTTTCCTAAAAAGTCAGAAATATTTAACCATTCTACACCTCCGTAGTATAACAAATCACCTGAAAAAACATTAAATATTTAGTAAAGAAGAAAACGGCATGAAATATATTTGTAATGTCACTAATAATATGAACTACCGACCAGGACTTAGATCTATAGGTTGTTTGCAAGACTTTTGATGTTGTCTAAACAAGTGGTCAAATATAGCACCATATTCTTCATGTATTCGTTGCATTTCATTGATGTGCTCCGCAACTTTTTCCATACCTTTTAGAGCCTCTGTAAAAAAAAACGATAAAGACAGTAACATCACAAATAATTGCTAATCAAAGTTCGAATTGGTCCATAAAAAGTCTCTTACCCACTAAGTGAAGATGCTCCTCAGAATTAACATCAGTCAAATTTCTCAATTGTTGCAATAGTAACGGGTATTTTAATATCCTTTGAATAGGTTTTATTAAGTACGATTCTAGAGTAGACGAATGTTGTTGTTTTGGATTCCTGGCTGCAAGGAATTCTTGTAACGCTTGATTGCCTTCATCTATAAAACGTTTACACAATGAGGTTGTTGTAATAAAAAAAATAACAATATAAATACAAAAAAAAATCTTACTTGGATGCAGCACTTTCTGTGCTTTACTATGACTAGCACAGAAAGAGCTATATAATTTGAAATGATTAACGTAATACAGGAAAGCGTTTCCAACTGCGAAGAGCACATTCTGTAAAAGATATGATCATTATAGCATACTCTTAAATTGTGATATTACGTAGATATTAAACGCTAATTGTGTACCTTGAACTGATTAGAAAATTCAAAGTGATGGAAGTTAGGTTCAGCCTCGAGCGCTTCCTCTAAGTTTTGTAAGAATTGTCTTTGGAAAGTTACTATCTCTTGGATGTTTCCGAACAAAGCATTGATCTCTGCGTTTGATAAAAAAGTTTCTTTCTTCAACGGCTCCAGGTAGTTTTCCAGTAAGTTGTTGAGATTCTGTAAGTAATAACAATCCGAGTTACGAGCACCGGTATCTTATCTCAATAATTATACATTACAGTATCTGTAGCGTACACCGCGTACACATCGTATGTGAATATATAATCGTATTACAACGACTGTACCTGCTAATATGTATAAAAGCTATTTGCTAATAAAAAAAGGTCTTGTTACATTTTTTCATCTTAAGGCAGCAGTCCCTTTTATATATCTGATCTATGGCAAGTAGGTAACATTGTACGCATAAAAAATAAATTAGTAAGTATACTTTAAAAATAGAAAGTACTTAGGCGCCAAATATAATCGGCAACTGCCACCGTGTTCAAATGAATCGTGGAATAAACAAGGATTGTGTGGATTTTTTTCGAAACTGTTTTTTTAGACAATTTAAATTTGACAGTGTACATATACTCAAATACTTAATATTTATGGAAAATTTTATATTGAGTTTGCATTTGGCCGAGCAAAGCGCGTACCAGCGTACGTAGCGTCCTTAAAACTGCCGGAAATTAAAAAAGCCTCCTCACCTACTTCAATAAAGAACATTTGAAACTTTATCGTAATAATGAAAAAGGCTTTTGAAAAAAAAACAAATTTCTTATTTTACGAGATTAATTAATTATTTCTTCATAATCGCCTTGACTGCAGCTAAAAGTTTTTATGAGTAACGAACGAAGCTTTAAAATTCGCCTTAACCCCTTTTTTAAGATTTATGAATTTTCCTTTTAAATCGTTAACCAGTAGTTACATTGCGGAACAGGTGCGACCAGCTGCACGAGTTTTATAAATCCATCAAAACTTTTTACCTTGATGAATATTTATATGGAATAAGATGACTTTCCATTACTTTATCTTTCACTGTATTATCTGAATTGCAAGAAGGAATAGCAATTAAAGTCGGAAAACGTACAAGTCGTTTATTCAGTTTAAGAACAATACCACCAGCAGCTCAAGTTATATCAGTTTGAGTTCGAGCTAACTTTCTAGCTGCGAATGTGTTCAGAACTAGTTGCTTAATACACCTATAGGTAACTACTTGTCGCTTTGTTGATGAGTTGACTACTAACTTGGACTTTGAGTGTTGAAAGGGATGCTTATATCAAATTGTACCAAACTCGTGTAACCCAAGCCGCCGTGCAGATCAAGTCATTCTATTTATTAAAGAAATAAAGATGTCTAATATTGATGTCTAATGTTAATCTATTTATTAAAGAAATAAAGATGTCTAATATTGATGTCTAATGTTAACTAATTACGTAGCAAACTGTAGTTTTTGGTTTTTAAACATCACAATTAATCATTTAGATTCAACGTAATATACATTTGTGATTAGACTCAACATTCCCATTAGATCTCACAATTTTAACGTGGTTTTTTTTAATGGTATATGGGGCAAACGAGCCGACGGGTCACCTGATGGTAATTGACTACCGCCGTCCTGCAACTCAACTCAACTTGTGACTACAAGTGCGTTGCTGCCCTTTAAGGTGGGAGTAGGGGAAGATGGGGAGAGAGAGGAAGGCGGGAATAGGGGAGAGGGGGGAGAGGGAAGGGCTAGGGCCTCCGGTAACCTTACTCATGCGGCGAAAGCAATGCAAGTATTGCTTCACTGTCGGTTTTCTGTGAGGCCGTGGTATCACTCCGGTCGAGCCGGCCCATACGTGCCGAAGCATGGCTCTCCCACAACAAAAGTGGTGGTAGAAGAAATGGGAACTTTACAGGTTATATTTTTGATGGGATCTCATTTCTTTTTGAAGGTAGGATATTAAACGAAACATCGTTTGCAGACTTTTCGGCAACAGCCAGTTCGAGTTACAGGTATGCGACCCTGGCCTGATCGAGCTATTACTTACAGACCCTAATCCATCCGTATAAGCAATCTCCTTCCAGTGCTTTCCCTGTCAATATACTCCATATTACGTTTGTGGGGCCAAATTATAGTTGGATGTGTTTAAGATGCATCTGTCTAACCCTTCGAGGATACAGGTGAGAGTGTAAGGATGGATGACTTACTATACATACCTATATCCACTATTCACCTACCTATCTATCTATTTAAGCAATGTTAGTGATGAAAAATTGTAGGAACCGCAAAAGTAACTGTTTAATCGCAAGTTTATTATATAGGTTTAGTAGTAAGTATTAGTTTTTCTTACAATATAAGCTATACACTAACTGTGTACAAAATTTTAAACTTGTGTGTCTGGAGAAATACCTTAAATTTTTTATGATTGGTGAGTGAGCGAGTGTCAAGAAACTTTGATTTGCAATAGGTATTAAACTATAGGTTCAAATTTAATGTAATTCTGAATTATACCTAGTTATATTAAACCCTCTTGGATACTTAGGCTACTAGTTTTATCCACCACGGAGTTACAGGGGGCGTCGAAAATGTCTTGAATGATTTTAAGAAAAGGTAATGGTTGGCAAGTGAGTAAAAGCGTTTAAAACTTACTTTAACATAGGCGCGTTCGGTGTCAACCAATTCAAGTAGCACCTTCTTGAGCTTGTCAGCGTCGGAGAGGTGTCGCGAGGGAGTGCCGGCGGCGGCGCTGGCGACGCTGCCGGTGGGGCTGCCGCGACGGGTCTCCGCCGGCGACCGGCACCACCCTGTCACCTGCTCCGCACTCTGACACATCACATTACATTTAATTCACGAACATACACGACATTAAAAAACGAACCTCGACAATGGTCCCCGGGCATATAACAAAGCGCTGTTTAGATTCAATCTAAGCCTAGATTGTTCTATGGCTTCAGATCAGGAACGATCTTTATAATCTTTACTTTTTCTGTATAAGTCCATAATTCCATATGTTTAGGTAGGTATACGATTCATGTTTATTTTCATGTTTTGATCTCATCCTTTCAATATATTTGCTTATAACTTGATGGTTTAACAAACAAATAATAATATATGAATAACAGGTATTTGAAAGTTGGATGTGTTTACTATTTAAAATGTAAATGAATACACAATAAATAAATATAGACACGAAAAAAATATATAATAATCGATGTACCTTGGTTTGATTTGTATGTAACTGCTGCTTAGAAATATTTTATAACGTGAGGTTATAGCATCTTCCTAAATATCCAGCTAAATCATACCAAAAGTCCTTGCGATTATTGCACTCAAATATACAAACAAAATAATAACCTTTCACCTCTATAGTATTAAAATATAACTTCACACATTATTTTAGTGGCTCACAGTCGTGTAACATGAATCCAATAACGAGGTAACTGTATTTGAAGGATTACGTGTATTATATAGTCTGAAACAGCCTCAGCAAGATAATCGATAGATATAGATAATTCCTAAAGGTAGAGGAAGGGATATAATAGGGGACGCTGACTGAATCTCCAGAGACGATTATTATTTTCGAGAGAGACATTACCATGCGGGTACGCTAACGAAATAAAACGGGAATATTCTCGAAGAGATAGATAATTGAATCGGGGATTATTTCGCAGAGGCGTGCATGTGACGAGCGTGGTAATGTATTATATTATTATTTTTTAAAAATACCTTGAGTAGATTTTCAATCTCGAAGGAGTTGGTTCTGGAGCTGACTTTGGGCGGACCGGAGTTGACCGCATCACCACTGTGGCCGTCTGTGTCAGGGCTGTACAGCTCCTTACCTGTGATGTCGTTACATGTGACACAATTATGCAAAATACTCGCTAACTTTATAATCGACCGCGTTGTTGAAAACCACTGACGAAATTTCATTTATTTTCAAATTTTGGTTAATTGCGAATGTCATGTAAATGGTTAAGAGTTAAAGAAAGTAATTATAGCAGAGATGTGATTAACGAACTTTACTTCTCAGACGATCTTAATTTCAAAGACAAGATTATTTCTAAAATCGTGAATGTTAACTTTGAAAACGAGATACTACAGTTTTGCGGTTTTTAGGTGGGGATAACAATTAACATTGAAGAAAATAGTGATTTAATTTTATAAAAAATTGAATAAGACGTTGGTTTTATATAATTATTAATGTAATGTGGTACTTAGTAATAAAGTTGTTGTGGCTTACAGGCTAAAATGTATAATAGAATGTTCTCATATTAAACATAGATTAAAGAAAAACACATTAAGCGACCTTATCCATTATAAGAGGCAGATTTAGGGTTCAATTTTAATTATGTATTTATTAACCTTAACTCACTTCTCACAATCCAAATATTATGGCTTTTGTAATTCAGGATTAACATCAGTAATTTAAGAACATACCGAGTCTCAACGCACTTAGACTCAATTGTCTTAGAATTCACAAAGAACTAAATCAGAAGTAAACTTGAGGATAACTTTACACAACAGACAAACAGTAAATAGAAGAGTGAAGGCAAAATTAAATGATTGTTTAATCCCAATAATCTGTATGTTATCTTGCATAAGAATAATGCGGTAATAGAATTGTCGCATTTTATGACGGACTGCGTCAATATATCACTATCAGAATATCATGTATGATTCTGATAATAAATAATTAAATAAGACTCCAATTACTACTATGGTACATATGAATGATTTAATTTTATACGGCAACGACCAAGTCTTTTAAAGTGCCCCTCAGAACTTCCGTGGAGCTAATATGAATGACTCTCTTTGATGTATATGTAGGTAGGTATACCTAACCTTACCTTTTCTTATATCCGCTTGCCATATTATGTTTCGTATATCTTTTTGCATTTGAACTGAAAGCTACTCGATATTGTCAAATGTAAAAATACTTCGGCACACACTCGCGCGTCTTACATGTCAATAAAATACTAACGATCATTTAAGCGCCTCCATTCAACATATCCAAAAATCCTTTTTAATACGCTGAGATTAAGAAATGTGAAATCAAAATGTTCAATATAGAGGTTTTCAAAAGAGACATTCAATTTTCAATAACACGAGAGGAAATTACAATGTTCGTGCTGAAAGTTTCATGTAAAGGCCGCTTTATGACAAGAAGTCACACAATGAGTTTTTGGCCGCGGTAAGTCAACATCGGGCACAAGCAAATAGCCTAGAGCGGGGTCGTGGCCTTTATCTTCAGTGGCAGTATTTTTGTTGCAGCATTAGCAAAATACTCTAACCATGATTTACGCTGATAGAGTGATTTTAATATTGACCATTCAAATTTATAATAACTAAAAGAACGTGTTGTGAGACGGAATAAATGATTAATTATCAAGTCAACACGATTTTGAGTCCAAAGTTAGTAATGAAAGGAAAAATATTTATATCTAATAAAGTTTGTTTTTGAAGATATCAGCACGAAATTTAAAATTTTAAGGAAAATCTCTATTTTTAGGGTTCCGTTCCTCAAAAGGAAAAAAGGAACCCTTGTAGGATCACTTTGTTGGCCGTCTGTCTGTCTGTCCGTCAAGACCCTTTTTCTCAGGAAGCCGTGGACGCATTAAGTTGAAATTAATACCTAATACATAAGTCTGCGGTTTCTTGAAGCCGTAAAAAAAACAAGCTTCTAAGTTAACGCAATCAAATGATATGGCCATTTAAGCCTTTTATTTTACCAAATTTGAACATTTCGTAGGTAAATCAAAACCTATACGGTACTTCCCATTGACCTAGAATCATGAAATTTGGTAAGAAGCAAGGTCCCACAGCACCGAAAATCGTTAATTTGTTCTTATATCACATAAAAAATAGTTTTGGTGATTACAAACTTATATTTTGTGGTTGGATTGTTGACTTTGCGCGAGTCAGACTCGCACTTGTCCAGTTTTTTTTTTAATTTTAATTGTGTGTGAAAGGAAAATAAACTTTAATTTATACATTTTTATTTAAAAAAAAATACAATAAAAATAAACCTACAGATACAATAAAAGCGTATAAAGAAACTAAAATGCCCGATGCCGAAAAATACCGAATTGCGGACCTCCTAGTTTTCTGAAGTCGATTTAAGTATTACAAATTTAATTTAATTCTTTATTTCTCGTTTTAAGTAGGTTGGTTTGTAGTAGCCAATAGCCGAATGTCAATTGCCCATCAAATTTTACAAAATATTGCTCTGAGGAGTTCCTTGACAACTGCATTAAAGTAATCAAATCGCAACCCGTAACATACTTAATTATTGAGCAGTTCCGGTGGCTATCTGAGTCTTCATCATCAGTTCCACTTCACCAAAGATATTTATAGATACTTAATTTCTACAATCCAGAGATACAACGAAAAAGGTATGTCTCAATGTAGGTTATTTTTCAGTCTTTTCCCCTTATAAAACTGAAAAATAACTTATAATATGCTAATATCATAATGTAATATAATGTGTTTTTGAAGAATAAAGTGTGTACCAATAAACAAATATGTGAAAAAATAGCACTATTATTGCCAACAAACTGGTACCTAACTTGTTTGGCGATGTTTGTGATTATTATAAAACTGCAGTTCATCAGTTCTTGACTTGATGAGTGCTGAATGAGACCAACTACGAAGACTTAAAAAAAATATCTTCGAGTAATCGGGTAACATACATTAAAAAAAGATCGCGTCGAACAGCCAAACACCTCCTTTTTTCGTAGTCGGTTAAAAATATGTAAGCAATAAAACCTACAGTTCTTTAATTAAAACATATACGGAGTGTGTATCAATTTGGATCAGTACACGAGCAGTTTCATTAGGCGCGAATGTCGTAATAAATAATGTGTTTGCGGTTGGGGGTGCGGTGCGTGCTATTGTTCCCACCTCCCGCTTGGAAGTCGGGCCGCATCAAGCCGCACTCGATACTCTTATAGCTGTCATAAAACAAACAACAACTACACGTCGAGTCAATATGTCGTCATAATTGCCTCTCGTATGGCTGGAACACGAGCGGTGAAATAAATAACTTTTAGAGGGCAGACAATTTCGGATCGGTAGCTTTAAATAATGACCACCACAATAAAGCCTCTCTAGTTAAAAACACGATGAAAAGAGAAAGAAAAAAATGCCCAAAGTAATAATCATTTACATTTAACAATTTTCAATTTATATTTTCTAAAGAAAAAGGCAAATAGGTTTACTTTCTTTGAACAATAATATGACTAGAATAAAATTTAATTGCTTTTTGGAGAATTAAAAGGGCAACCTGTTATATTTCACTGCATTCTAAAGTAAGTTCGTTTTGGTGTGTCTTCTTTGTTGCTTATATTTTTTTATGTATAAAAAATCCTACGTGAATATCACAAATTCAATACTGTTTATTACAATACAAAGTTATTTACAATATAACGCACAATCACGAAGAACGGATGTAACGTTCAATAAGCGAGCATGAATATCTCGAGGTTTATTTGCTCTAACTACACATCCCTGTCTATTCTGATTGTAGCTGGAGAATATTACGATTGTGTAGGTGTACAGTGAACGAGCATGGTGATATAAAATTTGTTATTGAAGTGTTTAATGAAATAATCTCAATACTGCTGTCACATTTTTGGGCCATTCTAATTTGTGCATTTTTATGACAATACTAAATATTTGTATTAGTTATTAAATCTTTATCTACAATTCATGGAAGTAGTTAAAACTAATAAGATTTTTATTAATTATTACAAATAAAAATATTTCTTTAAATCATTGTCAAATTAGTGATATAAACGTCACCTCCATTTCGTGTGCAAAATCCGTTAATAATACTCGTACGTATAATAAATTTTCTAAAAAATACTATATAATTACAACATACTCGAAAATTAAATAATGGATTCTAAATATTTCATAACATTTGTGCACGGCTAAATTGTCACTTCCAGTTTCACTTTCTAGATTTCCTTATTGAATACAAACATAGCGCATTCAATCAGTAAATACAGTTTCTGAGCAATGAGGCCTCTTGTTCACGGTACGGTTTCTGAACCATACGGCGTGTCAGCCGTACTGTTAAGAAACCGTGGGAGCTTGTATATGATACGGCAAACCGGTCGAAACAACGGCCAGTACGGCTTAGTTGCGTTTCTGGCCAAGCGTCATAAATCCTCATAAGAAAAAGATTATCGTTGCTTATGCGTTCGGTTAGAAATCATACTTAAGCAGCTTATTTTTATAATCATTGATAATCTTATCCCATATTATGGGCCTTTCTTGAATCAATGTAATTAGTAATTCTTGATTTATGTTCATTTTATTCTTTAAATGTCCCGAAAACAATTGCCGCCGTCAAAACATCCGGTGCCGTCGACACACTCGCATAGACTGCCATTATATATTTTAGTTTATGTAGACTGCGATACGACACTGATAAAAATCTTGCCGTGCGTAGACGCGGCGCGCCGAGGGGCAGACACGGTGCATACGGCGGCGGTGCCGTGCCGTAGCGCCACCGCCGTATGTCAACAAGATTCCACAGTGATCGATACAACACTAACGATCGTGCCTACACACGGCGAATCAACCACAGATTTTTAAGGCGAAAAACCGTGTGTGTACAAGAGGCCTTACAGACTTCAAACACAACGCCATCTTTAAAGTTTTGGACAGTGTTCCATTCCCGGGATAATAGTTGTGGAGCAGTGACGAATATGGTACGATTTTTTTTTTATTGGCACAATGTATATATGTTATATCTGTTGTCCAGGCATTTCATAATTTTTAATTAACAAACGAAAAAAAGGAGGTGGTTCTCAATTCGACCGTATATATATATATACTTATATGTATGTTAAGCCCTTACTCCGTCATTTATAAACCGATTTAGGTGATTCTTTTTTGTTAGATAGGGTATACTCAAGGATGGTCTCATAACAAGGAAGTCAAGTGGGATCCAGATAAAATTGAGAGAAAATTGAGGGCATGAATAATGTTTCTGTTTACTTTTCATAACTTAATTAGGTATTTGCGTTTAAGAATTACCATATCATGAAGCTGAGCTGATGATGGTAACTATACCTTTCTTAAAAAATTAGAAGTTAGATACAAAACTGTGGTTTTAGTGACAGAAACCACTTAATATGTAGAAAAGACATTTGCTAACGTTTTAAAGTATTTAATTATTTAAACTGCCTGCAAATACATTGCATAAGGCGGACTTAAACGTCATAGGATAAAATACTAAGCTAATATGTTACAAAAATAAGCCTTTATATAATATACTACATATACATAAAGTTATAATATACATATATACATACATTCAAATAAAGAATAAAGACACTCGTAAAGTATTATTCCAATGATTCTTCCAATAAATCTCTATAGAGCATACGTACTTTACCTATTTAGTATTAAATTTATTAAAAGATAGTAGTTGTCAGAGTATTAAAAGATGACGCAAGCCACAAAAAAATCATAAAATAAAAAACTTTTTAGCAAAAAATTAAACCGATGAAAAAGAACTAAAAGCAAAAAATAAATTAACCATTTAAGCCTTGAGCTTACTTACATAAACTATAAAATTTTATATAAACCAATTTTGTGTGAGGCGCCAAATAATAAAATGATTAATTCCCTACGTAAAGCCTTCTCCATTTCTACGTACATATAAAATTTAGATAATTAATTAGTTTTTCAGTTTTCACTTTTTCTTCGATATAATTTTCTGCTTTTAAAAAAGATTTTTTTATAATCAGGAATCGAGGTTGTGGAAAAACGGTATATAATTTTAAAAAGTCTACTCTACGGATGTCACCCACGACGATTCCAGTTATTCATGAGGGTTAATGCTGTTTAGCAACTTGAATAATATCAATGTGATTAATTTGCTGTAAATGTTTTTAATACAAGGTAATAATTGCACCCAGAAAAAAAATCACAATTTCATAGAGATTCATCCTAAAGTATAATAAATACCGAACTAATAAATAAAATACACAAATAACGGAAACAAATATAAAATACGTTTTATTCTAGAGTAAATCATACCTATTTCATTAAAAATATGTCACGGCCATGGTTTTTTTTATGGTATATGCGGCAAACCAGCAGACGGGTTACCTAATGGTAAATGACTACTTTCGCCCATAGACACGTGCAACTCAGGAGTCACAAGTGCGTTGCCAGCCTTTGAATTTTTCATGAAGACTACAGTGGAAATAGCTAAGCTCATAAGTGGAACATATCGTGGGATACGAGACTTCTCATTTGCGTCTACTTAGAATCATTTCAGAAAACATCGTTTATTTTTAATTTCATGTCCGTTTTTGAGAATGATGCATTTCATACAATAGTTTACTGAAGAATAATTTGCTAGTACTAGAGCAGCCGAACTATATATGAAAGTGGGGTGAGTGATGGAATCAATGTTCTTATAGAATAGTCTCAGATAAAATATTTATTTTGCCTACTTGATAGTTTTTCATTGTGTCCGAATTCCTTAAATGAATATTTATTACACAATACAATTTTTACTGTCCTTTAAATGATAAATAGCTAACCTTTAAATTTTAGGCGATTAAAGCTGTTAAACTACATAACCTCCGTTTGTTTCTACGTGTTTGGATAAAATATACATTCATCAAGATTGTTGCATGAAATCAAAATTAATGCTGCATTGTAAAATTTTTATTTTAGTGTCACATCTGTGTTGACCTACTGCCGTTAATTTATGAATGTCTCCAAAACATGGCCGCCCGTACTGATACTTTAACATATTTCTATCCACGTAATATAATTAAATTCATCGTGTCACAGTAAAAATATGCTGCATTTATCCGAGAAACATCAATATTTTTATTATCTTTTTCGAGTGCTTGGTACAGTAATTTAGTACACATAAAGGCATTATTAGACTAACTAACTAACGCAAAAGCTGAATGAGTTATATTCATAAAATTTAACTCCAGTAATTAGTGCTATGTGTATGTTATAGTTATAACTTAATGCAATAGTCATAAGGCCGTAATGGTTATGTGAAATATAAAATATCTAAATGTTCAGACCTACAAATATACCTAAGTGTTTATATATTTATATCGTACACGTAGTGAGAACATTTATCATATTTTCATAACTCCCTCATAATCTCATTACTACTTCCAATGACTACGCAGATTATTTTGGCAACGTTTTGAGCTTGTGTTCTGTGCTAGGACTTTATTCTTTCCTATAGCACACAGCTACGTCATGATGACAACTTTGCGGTATCGAAACCTTTTAGCACAGGTGTATAATTAATGGGTTCTATTTGGTACACTTTTATCAATTTAATATTGCTGTATATGTTATGTATCATAAACCAAACAAAAAACCTTTATTTACTCAATGCATTACGATATCGAAAGAGTTTGAATATCTAAAACGAATGCTACAAATACGCGTGTTCCGTACGTGATTACTTAATAAATAACAATAAGAAACGTAATATACATGTCATTATTTATCTTCATTAAATCAATTGATACAGTTTCTATTCGTAGTAAGGATAGCGCTTAACAAGCAACTCTTCAATATTTGCTTTTACGTAATACTTGGCATCTTTTCCCAACCACCCTGAATCTTCATTTTCAAATAGTGGCTGTCAGCCAGTTATATTTTGTGCATAACAACTATCTAGTTTTATTCTATGCGGAAAGCTTATCGATTTTATGGTACAATGGGGATTGTGTGTGTATATACTATAGCATGCAAGCTATTTATAAACAGTTGACATTAGGTAAAAGCTGCTTTTGTTATAGAGCCAGTCACTTGCGTTGAATTCGGTATTCGAGAAGGTTCTTATTCCCCACAGCATTTAAAACTATTTCGGGATATAAAGCTTTTTCCTTGACATATCTGTTACATGGAATGTTATGGTTGAAGGAAGTTACGGGTGCCAAAATTTGATGATTGAGAGTGTGTATTGTGTGTACTTACTCCAGGCGGGTGCTGGCACGATGAGGCCGGATATCATGTCGTCGGAGATGACTGGCGGCTCGCTAGGCGGCGGCGGACACACAAGGGAATCGATTATATCGTCCGTGGCCGCGCGCATCACGCCCGTCAGCTCGGGTGGCTCCGTACGAGATGACCTGTGTGCAATAACCTACTCAAAAACACGATCTACCATACATATTCGAACCACGTAATAAAACCACCTAAACACCTTATTTATAGGCCCAACGTTCCAGAACGCGTAATAGTGCGAGAGAACGCTAGAGATAAAATGCTGACGCAAAAGATAATATAGCTCTGCGAATCATATCGCCCTGCGAATCTGTCGTTTCAAGTGCAGATGCGATAATGGAAACGGCACGAAAAAAGCTTTGCTTTTCCTAACTGCTGACGGAAATACATCAACAATGCAGCTATCAAAATTGTTTTTTTTTAATTACACAGATCTTGATCTTGCTTAATACTGAAATAATTTATTTTCTCTTAAACATCATGACAACATGTTTTATTTTGGTAAGTTCTCAGTGTTCATAAGTGTTTATTGTTCAAAAGGTAAAGACTCACGTGTAGGTAATATGAGTTACGTAATGCTTTAATTATTCTCGCAAAGTTCACTTTAACAAGACAATAAAAGGGGCCGCTTTAAAGCCGGATAGGCTTTATACGAGCGATGAGGTAGAACAACTCACAACAATAATAATACCGTGTCGCGAGTGCTTGTTTCGAGAAGATATTTGTTGGGAACATTATTCGACGCGCGCGGTAACGTAGAGAGCTCAATTGCGGTCGTTCACAATGGCCGCGGCTCAGAGGCCGTGAGCGCCTCTCGCTGAAGGCCCAGCGACTATGTAGGTCGCGCCGAGCGCTTCAGTAAACTTGTCGCGCCTAAAGGTCAGGTGTATGAGGGCGGGAAATGCCGATGAACAGGCCCTCCACCCTGCTCCGGCACTGCACGTTTTAACTTCCGTTTTATTAGGTGCTAGGTGCCCACTTTCCTGTTTGTCAGAGGTACTTCGATTCTCACTAAATGCGAACAGCCAACGTTTTTACATGAAGAAATATTGTCGCTAACACACCGTAAATTACTGCTGACAACCGATTTATGTTAACGAAAGCGCGGAACTAGGTCGACTAAAAAAAAGCATATACGTCATCTCGATGATGACTGTTGGATGTTGAAGGGAAAAATAAATGTTATCCTAGAGTGGACTCGGTTTAATCAGTGCAAAATAAAAATAGCACACCGTAACAAAAGTGAGTGAGGCTACACTGAAGTAAAAATAAATAGTGTGACGTGTATAAATACCTCATCATCATGACGAGGGAGAGTTCCTCTTGCAACACGCTTTCCAAGTACATCATATCTAGGTCAGATACGATCGCTCCGTTGATCACCATTATCTCGTCGCCTTTGATTATACCTGACACAGAAAACAACTATACTTGGTACAATTGTTTTTACTTTCAGATCACGATTATAAAGAGATACAATGGAAATAAAAAAATCTGTTCCATTCCTCAGTTTCGATTTTGCGCATTACTTCGATAGGAAGTCGGATGTTATTTAACAAAAATAAAAGCGCTTCAATTTTTTCTCTCCTAAATATGAACAAGCCAGGTGCCTCGTTATAAAAAGTAGAAAAACGAGAGTTGATCGTAATACGCGTGACTAAATGATATGATATATAAATCCAATGTAGAACGTTAGAAACTCATTGTGAAGAAAATACTTAGCTTTTTGCTTGAGTTGTATTAATCAGAAAGTGTACTCATAAGGATGTGATGGAATATAATTTCAGTGACAATTACCATTTTGCATGGCGACGCTCTTGTCTTCAACTCGACTGACGTAACAGCACAACTCGTCCTGCCGTTCCGAGTTCTCAATGAGCTCGGCCTCCACGCTGAAGCCCCACATTTGCTCTAATGTCGTGCGTTGCAATTCTACTTGATACAGGATCTTGGCACAAACTTCAACCACTTCGTGTGTGTGCAACTATACAGTAATCAAAATACAAATAAGTAAAGCTTTTTAGCAAATACATACAAGTACAAGTATTTACTTAATTTCAACTGTAAGAAGGTATGTATATTTGAACATGGTCAAATACGTTACACAGCAAACTTTAATAAAAATATATCAAAGCGCCTATAAGCGATGAGTTTATAACATTTCTCTGAAACTGAGCCTGATATCTGCTGAAGATTACAAACAGAACGACCAATTTTTATATATGTCATTCTATTTATTTTGGAAACAGAGCGTCGTTTTGTCCACGTAGACTGCGGTTCCAAAATTGATCACTGTCTTTCACGGCCTTCTGGGACATGCCACATAATTATTCTTACGTTTTTTATTTGTACTTTAAAAAACGGAACAATGTTCAAAAATATAGAAAAAAAAACAATACCAAAGTCGTTCGTGGAAATTTATATTTCCTTGCCTTAATAACTTTTGCAAAATTACGCAACATTTACATTGTTCGTTTGTAAAGCATGTACTTTCTTCTTCTAATCGATCCACGTAAAAGTATTCAATTCGAGGATACTGTTTTCTGTTGTGCTGGTAATAGGTGATTATCTTTTTAAAATATGTTCATTAATACGTGGAGGGCTTTATGAAAAGAATAACTTTTTTATTATTGTTAGAAGTAGGAAAAAGCTTTGTTGATTAGTATAATAAATAAGGAAGTTACTTCGCAGAGGGATGCTATATTCCTAAAGTTACGTTAGTATCAACTAAAATATTTGGTATGAACCCGATAATCCGAATTGATTATTATATTTCCATCTATTTTTCCATTCTTAGCCAAGTGTGTGATGAACACAAATTTAAGTCTCGCAGTCAAAATAAGTTGCGTAGGCAACATAATACGTGCTATATTATCTCGTATTCGGCGCTCTGTTAGACTTTTCACTCAAAGGATTAAGATCTCTCAGCAAATGTAATACATTCGTTCAAACAACAGGCAAAATAGGATTTAACTTCCTCATATGCATTCCATATTCGTTGATCCTAAAGTAACAGTAATATAACTTTTTGATAACCTCTCCACGCTGTGTCGCGCAAAGCCTGTGACGGAATGGGCCCTGTCAGACCCTACTCACGTCAACCTCGGTCACAAAACATTTATATTTTTATTTTCACGTCCACAACTGTGTTTCGAATATTTAATTTAAAATATGAGCTCGCGTTAAAGTCTAACACAATCGCGATTTCTCTAATTACGTTGTATATCTTATCATCATATAACGTTTGCGTAAAAACAAATAATGTTATCTGTATACTTTTGTTTATTTCTTTTGCTGTGTAAAAAAGCGATTTCTCCTACCTAAAGTCCTTGTAGCGATACACGGAATTTACAAAAAACTGAAAGGAAAAACCATTTTAATATTACACATACTATTATTCTAGCATGTAGTTATCCTAAAAAGAGTTTGCGGATTATCTAAGCGACAATGGTTTTCGCTATAAGTACGCTAAGTAAGTCTTTTTGTAGTATTGTTTCGGCTTTCGGCCTTTTACAAAACAGGCTTAAACTGACGTTCTTAATTATGAATCATTTTGCAATATGAAAAATCTGACTTTTTTTCAAAGATTCACTTCAATAACTTACGTATGTCTCTATGAGGTCGCTGCGATGTGGAACGAAATAGTTGTGGTCTTCCATGTCACGCCTTTTCTTTACTCGGACGAAGTGTTCGAGGGCATTCAAAGAACGGCGGGCACACGCTGCTGCAAGGAACTCCTCGACGGACATGCCCTCGCGGACACCTACCGTGGCGGTCGTACCCTCTGGCAGAGATACGCGCACGGCTGACTCGCCATCCTCACGGGACATCTAATTTTCATATAAAGTTTTATTAGAAATACTAATAAAACCTGTGATTTAAAAAAAAAGTAGAATTAACTTGTTTTCTGAAACATTTGGTGTGTCAGTCTAAGTTTTATTAAGTCTATTTCTTAAACACTCCACTGTAAGAATCTCTCAATGAATTATTCTGTCATTCAAATTTCAAATTCATTTTATTCTGTATAATTGCCGACAAAAAATGTAATCCAAATGAATATTCAAAGACTGACCTTTAACTCGGAACAAACAACATAACTCGACTGATTGAATACTTGGAACCAAATCCCTATCACAAATTAAATTATGGCGATGTAGGTTGAGAAGAGAGCCTCGTGTTCTGATCATTTCTGCCGACATTTCTATTCAAATAGTTCCGAACGGGATAGGTTGGACCAATAAAGATTTTGTTTTGATAGGTACATAATCAGAGTAAACGAACTAAATCGTATTACGACAAAAAAAAATAACTAGGCTTCAATAATAAGCAAATTATATTTGTTAGTTTTAAAAAGCATTAAAACTTCACACGATTACTGTTGGTATTTATTATTCATATTCGTAAAATCAATTTAAAATGTAATGCTCAAAATATCAGTTGAAGTACATTTACGTCAAAATGAAACAAATTATATCTGATGGGACTAATACCACAAACTGAAGTGTATGCTTATTTATACGCGCTTATTAAACAGTTTTTTAGTTTAATCTGAAAGTAAACAATTATTCTGGCTTAATTCTCACACGTTTCCTGATGTCTGAGCATCTTTATGGCTGCAAAAACATTGTGAATTTATTAATACGTATAAAAACATTCTTATTCTTATAGCCTAATAGATGTATAGTTTTCTGTTATTTTTTGGAAATAACAGAGAAATAAACAATTGAATTTTCATATCTGCCATTTTCTGCATTTTTACATCGTTCTCTCAAATATCTTTCGTTTAAAGGTTTTTAAAAGCATCTGTCCCCCTACGTTAGTGGTAGGCTTATTGTATGGTATTCGCTACTTGCGAACTGCATGGTGGGGATACATAAAGCGATCGCAGCGCATGCCGTGGCAGAAATCTGCAACAATTCGGGATAGTCTATCATATCAAACAAAATACTTTGAGATTTCCTACAATTTGTTTGTAATTTGAAATGGGTCATAATTGTTGTTGTGTTGTGAACTGCACATTTAATTACTATTATTAATAACATAATGTACAACGTAATGTAGCCTACATTACGTTTAAAGCATTGTGAGAGTATTTACTTTTAAACTTGTTTTATAGGGTGTTAATGTCACCGATGTTTGACGAATGGTGTGGGCTCTTATCAAATCAAATTTATTTACTTGCAGAAAGTCGGTACCTACAGAAAGATCTTACATGTTTAAATATTCTAACACATATGACTTTAGTCAATACTATTGACATGCAAATTATCATTGTAATTATTGATACAAATAATTTAATCATAATTATATACAATTCAATAATGTTCAATATGTCTATACTGATATTTATTATAATGTCAAAGTTTTAATACAATTTAATGATATCAAGCTTTAATTCATTTTAATAATGTGAAGTGTTAATTTTACTCAGACATGGTTTTAATTGCATTCGTGGAATAACTATTAAATAACTATGGCTATTATTTCGTAGCTCTTCAACATTTCTTACATGTTGCGCTAAAACTAATTTATTTCCTTTGAACAGAGTTTGAGGTTGAAAACTTATGTTGTGTTTTATACATTCAAAACAGGTTTTTATAATTATATCCATTTTTCCATATACTGTTTCTAACCAATTCCTTTAAAAAACTGTTTCTCGTCTTTCTATGTTCCTTTAATTATTTTATTTATTAGAAAATAATAAAACATTTGAATGTCATTATTTGACATAATCCTGAATAGCTACGCATGCTAAGTCGTGCACTATCCCAAACTGCATACTATTTCACTCTTTTTGTAATTCTAAAACACGCAATTTACATATATGTTAGACGCTCGAGTTGCCGATCGAACGATCCCTTACAGAACAGTTTAAGGGGTACGCATTTAAGCAGTTATTTACCAGATAAAATATTTAGAAAAGAAAAATTCAGATCTATGCTCAAAGTATTATAATCACAAATTAGTAGTTACGAGTACGTGCGTGTTACTGTTTATACAAAGTAGGAACTCATTCTCGAGATAAATGATATATTTAAAGTTTGTAATAAACTTTCATTTTATACATAGGGCACACTGAAAGTTTTGCAATCCTGGCCGCTCATAAATGTTTGAATTTCGAATGTTATATTTTTAAACACAAAAAAATCAATCATTGATTAAAAAATATTGGGAGAAAATCACGTGTCAATTGTTTTATCACAAGTTGAAGTTCGTCGTCCATAGCAAAAATGAAATTAACGTGAAAAGATTTTAGAGCGATGATTTTTATGATGCACTGCTCGTCTTCAAACTGCTTTTAGGAGGGAAGCACCTCATTTGAGCACCGTAAGGCGTTGGTACGCATAATTTGATTCGAGAAATTCGAGAAGGTCGACCCTCAACTGCTATCGCTGAGGAAAATATGGCTACTGTCAGGCAACTAATTGGAGAAAACCGGCGTATCACCAGCACGTGAAAAACATGCCCTTAGATCAATGGCCCTCATGTTTTCAAAAAAGGTTTGACCGAATGAAAAACTGTTTAAAATGTAATGGAGAATACTTCGAAAAGCCGTAAATATATTACTTTACATGTAAATTGTTTTATTAATGAGTTACACAAAACGTTCAGTGTACCCACGTATTTTACTTAAAACTCTGCCACAAAATTAAATAATCTGTAAAAATCATTTTACGCGAAGGCACTTTTCTGTGTTTTTGTTATTGTTTCAAGAATAAAGAGAAATGGGGCTAGTAGATCGCCCCATATATAAGTGCATAATTATATAATTTTATTTTATTGAAATCTTCTTCCATCACTGACTTGTTTTTACAGTAGGGTAATGACTTCCATATTGGGCACAGTGGTGGAATATTGGTGTGTTGGAAAATACGAAACTGCAAGGAACCTTTATACTGACTTAAATTTTTTGACGGTTTATTATTATAGTCTACATATTATTTGTAATATAACTAACAAGAAAGGTCTAGAATGAAAAAAAATGAAGTTATTTGGATTTCCTTTATTTTCTTTTTAGTCTATTTTTAGAAAGTTAGACGGATTTAATAGATAAAGTCAAGTGCCATTAAAATATTAGGTAAACTTTCAGCTAAGGTTCAATATAGATTTATTATTATATTATATTAACTAAATACTTTCTAGATAATGCAACATTAACAGCTCTTGCACTGAAGTTTTGATTTCGAAAATCAACTTTTGTGTTGATTGCATGGCAATCTCTCTTGAATATCTATTAACATCTACCGAGTAATTAAGTATTCTTGTCTATTTAGCTCAGAGCAATGATGATGATGAATGTTGTGAAGCTTAAGCTGATTAATTAACAAAGACTTCGCATGACAAGGTAACGTGAGGTACCCACCTAATTTTTGAATATATATTTTGGGATAATCTTGAAAATTCTGTTTTTATGAAACAGAATTTAAAAACAGACTTATCGCATGTCAGTAATAAATTAGAACTACCTATTCAAAGTTTTAAATGCTTTAGCGGACGGTGGTAAATAAGTACTAATTAATTAAATATCATAATGAGATCTAGCAAAGGCTTAATTAAGACTTCGCATGACAAGGTAACGTGAGGTACCCACCTAATTTTTGAATATATATTTTGGGATAATCTTGAAAACTCTGTTTTTATGAAACAGAATTTAAAAACAGACTTATCGCATGTCAGTAATAAATTAGAACTACCTATTCAAAGTTTTAAATGCTTTAGCGGACGGTGGTAAATAAGTACTAATTAATTAAATATCATAATGAGATCTAGCAAAGGCTTAATTAAGACTTCGCATGACAAGGTAACGTGAGGTAGCCACCTAATTTTTGAATATATATTTTGGGATAATCTTGAAAACTCTGTTTTTATGAAACAGAATTTAAAAACAGACTTATCGCATGTCAGTAATAAATTAGAACTACCTATTCAAAGTTTTAAATGCTTTAGCGGACGGTGGTAATAAATAAATAAGTACTAATTACATAAATGTCATAATGAGATCTAGCATAGGCTAGTGTAGTGACGAGTAGCAAATCACGACTACGTAATAGTCCCTTTTCGTGCCGTTCTGAATTACGAATCCGTTGAGGATTAGAGGGCACGCCACATCGACATTTCCAATACGAAAGCCTTGCTTTGTTATTTATGTGACATTTATCTGAGTACAAAACAGGGTGGAAATAGGCATATTCTTGTCTTATCGAGAGACAAAATTCAACATGTAAAGGTGTTCAGGTAACTGTGTTGTCACAAATAACTTTAAGCCAATTGTTATAACAGGCTTAAGTTCGCAGATATCTACATTTGAAAAATCTGTGTTTTATTGAGGGATATTCGGTAAGCACTGTACTACTATGGCTATAGATAGATAGATAGATAACTCTTTATTTGTACACTAATGTAAGTAATATAAATTTACATAATTATATCAATCCTAATATAATGTACAAAGGGCGGCCTTATTGCTAGACGCAATCTCTTCCAGGCAACCTTAGGATGGATCAAAATGTAAATGCTATACTACTATGACTGGCCTGTCGGTCTAGTGCTTAGTGATCCTGACTGCTGAGCCAGAGGCTGTGGGTTCGATTCCCACCCAGGACAAATATTTGTGTGATGAGCACGATCATTTGTTGTGTGTAATTTACCTATAATATGTATGTATTAAGAAATATATAAGTATGTTTATCAGCATTCTGGTTACCATAGTACAGGCTCTGCCTAATTTGGAATCAGACGCCCGTGTGTGAGATGTGTGAAGTTATTATTATTATTATTACTATGACTCTAAAAAAACAGTAATAGTGTTATCGTAGTTTTCCACTAACGGACAAATAGACTGTGTGTTTTTGTGAGGCCGCTCGCAGCGCCAAAATGGTGATATTACATTTCACCCGAAGCGCTTGGCTTATATATACATTTACCGCACATAGCACTGAAGGATAGGGGGGATGCGTAAAGGAATTTCTTCCCGTATCAGTGTTTCTTGGCAACTACAATCTTATCACATATCTCTACAAATACCGAAAATTTTACATCTAAGAAAAAATGTTACCTCAAGAGTGACCGTTTCTTGAGGTAACGAGAGGTAATGAAATAATTCTGTTTTTATTTCACTACCTTTCCTTACCTATGGGATAAGGATTCTATAAAATCATTGTTTTCTGGACGGTATAAAGGTGTTACAGAAAGGAGTGGTCAACACAAATGACCCTACCCAAATAATTGTGTGATGAGCTCATGGTCCATGCCCGTGTTCATGCAGCCAGGCACAGAATAAATGATCATTTATTTGTTCTGTGCCTGGGTGTAATTTATCTATAATATGTATGTATTTAGAAATATATAAATATGTTTATCAGCAGTCTGGTTACCATAGTACAGACTCTACCTACTTTGAGATTAGACGGCGGTGTGTTGAAATGTGTAAAGTAAACAAAAAAAAGTTTGTGATTTTTAATACAGGAAACTAATTTTGAAACTGGCAGTTAACTTGATAAAATTGATCGATTTAGATAAGTTTTCGCTAGAAAGAAAACTGTTATGAAGAAAACTATAGGTAATATTAAATTTGATACGAAGGATTATGATATAATATACGGATTTGAAAGAAAATGTCCTTAAAAAAACAAAATTATTGAAATTTACATGAAAATTCTTAATATGCTAATTAGGAATGTACACCTACAGGAGAAAAACGCTTTAACTATTTATCGGCTACATATTACTCACTTAAATATGACACCTTTCTGTAATACGCTGTATACCTACCTAATATAAATTACAAAACATAGAAAGAAATAAACAGCTACGGTAAGGAAATCATTACAATCTTTTCGATTTTCATTAAGACCTAAAATCGTCAGCGTACGACACAATGCCTATCCCGCGGGAAATCTTTCTCTGCAGATTACGCACAGAAGGTTTTATGAAAAATAAATTGAAATATTTACATTTTAAGATTGTTTCTTCGTACATAGTCATTAGGTTTTAAAATCACAACTATGTTGGTATTGTGTGTGGTAGTGGTAATCTATTTCTATAAATGAAGCAGCTTTTCTTGCTTAACTGCCTGTTAACTCTGAGACTGTTTTTTTGTTAGAAAATTAAAATAACGAGAAAGTTTTAATTACAAACAACTTATTAAAAAAAAATTGAAATACAGGAAGCATTGTATTTAAGCAAAGCGAGGAAAAAGTCGGAGAAGTTTACAGAATGAGTACGTAGCTTACGAATTCCTATTTTACAATAGAAATAAAAGTTCATAAGCAGCACTTATTGAAGTTCAGTAAGCACACAAGCAATACACAATATATACATATAAAAGCAATATTATTTCAGAGAATTTGTATGGGTAAAACATTAATTTCTAAATAAGAATCCTAAAAATAAAAATATGTCCACAGTCAATTATAAAAGTATGTAGACTCTGAACAACAAAGAGTTAAGTTATCTTTTTTTTTTTTTTTTTTTTTTTTTTTTTTTTTTTTTTTTTCTTTAAAAGCGGCGATACATTTTTTGGCAGCACAGGAACTCAATTTAATCCGTCTTAAGTTGTGACGGGGTTATGACCAGTGATCCGCAAAAGTGAAGCTAATTTAGCTATTCTTCGAGAACAGATACTAAAAGTGAAGACTGCCTTATTACAACATATTTTTTATGAAAATTATTCCTGGTTTTTATATATCACTTAAATATGATTAAAATGAATGTTGATAATATAGTAAAACGATTAAATTAATATGAAAACACGAAAAACAGTAAATAGATTTTAATTGTTTTAAAAAAATAAAAAAGACAATTTCGTTACCATCGATTGAACTCTATTATTTTCATTATTTTAAAATATAAGTAACCTCGGAAGCTTAATTTAAATGCAAGCTTTGATCAGTTATAAGGTAAGGTAAGGGTTTAAAAAATAACAATTTCACAACATACGAGATTCAAAAATAGCATACGCTAGGCTTAAGATCATTAGAAAACCTAGAATAAAAAATACCCTTACATTCCACATCATTTCTTGACATATCCTTTACCGTTGTTGCAACACGGTTGTGGAATGCATTCCCAAACGAACTAAGGAAAGCTCAAACTATACACGCAATCAAAGCCATGGTTAAAAGTCGGGGTCGTATACCTGTAATTTGCACTGGCTCTAACTTAGTATGTTACATAATATAAGAAACCTAATACTTATATTTTGAATAAACCTATTTTTCTCAACCTTTTTAATACTGATATTGAGTAAGTTACATTAGTAATTAATTTTCTACATGTTAACACAATGAAAAAGCATAGAGTTTAATGTAAGATACCGAGATTGTCTGTTGTTTAAAACTGGCTGTGGTCACAGGCTAACCGGCCAGTCGGCCTATGACCACAGCCAGTGCAACCTGGTCGAAACATCAGGCAATTCAAAGGTATATAATACCTATTACGTGATCGCGTTAATTCCCGACCGTAACCTGATTATATATTAATATAAAATAAACTATTTCAGCATTCTAAAAATCATTCAGAGTGGGGATTAAAATTTTAAGTACCGGATCGTAAAAGCCAGTCAGCTGGTAGTAAATCATTAGAAAAGCACATTTGGTATTCATGTGACATTGTGCATATAAACCACGGCTGTACAATTTCAAACCGTAAGCTGCCATTTGCAAAAGCGCTTACGTTTGTTACTTACGATCATGTTCAGAAGAATAATTACTTTTTTACAGCTTTTTAATGATGCAGAACGGGTTTCAAGAGTATTGCTTTGTTTGCATAGGTGAATATACAAAGGTTAAGCGAACGTAGATAGGCATACGTCATTCGCAAATATAAAGAGAGTGAGCTCTTAAATAGATTGATAAATTTTAAATACTTGCTAGTAAAGTAAAGAGCTTTAAAGTAGAATTCGACTATCTTAGCTGAGCCGCAAACAAAAACGATACGTAACTTATGGGGTAAATGATATATTTATATTTTATTTGATAAATATACAAGTTTTATTGACTCGTAACTGTTGCAGATGAATAGAATAACTATTGAATATATATTAGGTCGTACGATTTAATACTCTTTTCACCTTAAACCTCAGCATTACCCACAGGGATTTATGAGATTCTTTTTCTTCAAGTAAGATTTATTTTAGATGTACCTATATTCTTTAACATACCTGCATAGATCGTCTGCTGGAACCGGAATTAGATCTTGATAAATTAGGTGCGCGGCGCTTTGTGGCACCGCGTCCTGCTAGCAAGTTGTTGAGTAGCGATGGTGATCGCGCGCAGATGAACGCGTGGAACGATGAGACAGTGAACACGCCTAGCTTGTTCAAAGTAGTCTTCGTGCCGCGAGACACGTGTGTCAGCAATGACTACGACAAAATACATTCTGTTGTCTTAAATCATCCATGCCTCCGATTATTCAACCTCAGATAATATCACAGCTTTTTACTGTAGGTAGGTAGGCAGATACCTAGGTCTAGTTAAAAATGTCACCCACAATTTCCTCTTAAAATACTTCATCTTTTGTATAAATTATTTAGTAAGAAGTTTCTCTTCATATAAATATTCTTACTTTTTAATACATAAAAATCCGACATTCTTATTTCTGTGTGATTAAACAGCAATAACTGCAGTAACTTGGTAATCAGAATCTTTTAAATTTTTTTAGTTATCGTTATCACAGATTAACATATTTGTATTATTATTGTTATAATTTAAGAATAAGATTGTACAATAATTTCATGTCAACACGTAGACTTGCTTGGTGTAATTAATATGCGCAGAATGACCAATTAACAAAGTTGCCTTAATGTGATGCCCCGGAGCAAGGCTGTTCCTAGAGTAAACTCGTGGTAACGTAAACGTGTCGATATACTCTATATATATAAGCCATATATTTTAGCCGTGTATAATTGCCTGTACATTGTAAAGCTTGTTATATGCTAGATAACAAAACATTATAAAAGGTTTGACCTATACGATATTAATATACCGTTAATCAGACATACCTCTGGCAAAACTGTAAGCAATTTTTATTATTCGCATGTCGAGCCCATTATGACGTCCAGTGACACGGGTCGCGGTATAACAGATTCCAGCCCTGCTCCCCCGGTCAACGAAACTGTCAATTTGATATCTAAACCAACAAATTTTCTTTCTCTGTCACCTCCATGACTCGAATCATTTGATAATTTCAACACCCTTCTCCTGCCTTGTAATCGGGTGACGAATCGATAATAATCAGAGAGGTGAGTTGGCAAATATGAAATCGAATAGATGTTGATTCCATAATGTGCTCCAATAAATTATTTAGGCAAACCACACAGTTTAATAGTTTTACACTGGCTACAAATAGTCAAGAATAAAAAGTAAAAATAAAAAATCTTTCTAGAAAAAAAATTGTAGACGGCAAACGGGCAAACAAGTTATGAAATTTTACTACTTCATTAGGTAAGGTCACAATTTTCTATGAAAGACGGAAAACTCAATTTCCTTTTACATTTACCTTGGGGTTAGGGAGTTCGCCGCTTTGAAGACTCGCCATGTAACAACGCAAGCGAAACTGCTCACAATGTAGACGCTCGAGATTTTCTTCCCACTGAAGCATTTGTCCGGCCAACTGTGCGCGAGTGTCAGGATCAGAGACTACCGACTGTTGAAGATCCGCCATTTGCTTCAGCTTGTGATCCTAGGAAACATGTTAAATGTAATGTTCATAGGAACAGTTGGGTCGAAAACCTGATGTAGTTACCGTCAGTAAGTGTGCAGCCATGTGATGTATTTTGCATAGTACGAGAGAGCGGTCCTCGAACCGCGCTCGAGGATGACATATGCTATGAATATTAATAAGCGCGTGCTCCCACCTGCCTGATAACTATCACGCTGATAAAATAGATTGTTACCAACTACGAGCATGTGTTTCCTACCTTAATTACGGTATCTGTTTTGAATATTTTGCAACAAGAGAAGACATTTGAAATTCATAAAGTCATAAAAGTTCATGAGATATAATTAATATGGAAAATTATGAACAGATGTAGTCATAGTATCTTTATTAAATTACTTTATATGTTTATTATATAGGCAAACAAAGATATGTGCATTCTTTATCAAGGACTATCTAGAAGATTCAAGGATTACTTTTCCTTTTAATCCCATATAAGCAATGTCAATTCTTACGCAAGTGTAAGTTTCCAGCATTGTAGTATGTATGTGGCATTAGCTTCATTCCCGTTATTTGCTATACAGTTAATGACAAACATATCAAGCGAAGCATATGTACATTCACATGTGGTTAATATGTAGTGGTGTGAGGTGGCCACAAAGGCTTTGATGCGTGCTGCGGTCACCGGGTGCGGGTCAGAAATCGGTGCGATTTACACGAAGAACGCTTCGAACCGCACGCTGCCGGCACTGGTCGTCTCACACATATGTATATGTACGATGATACATAATGACGTGTGGTAGATACGAACGTTACTGAAGCATAGTTCAGGAGACATAGTGCCATTCTGTTATTGTTACATACAGTTATACATACTATCTGTTCGTTAGTTAGTTAGGAGAACTGAGCGCTTATACCTACATAGTAGCAACCAATCCAACCAACCAAAATTATTAATATATTAATATAATCTAACGAAGTTTCCTGAACAAACTTAATTTAGTTTATAATATAAAGTGTGGGAGATTTCCAAGACTTTTCTCCTGAATTTTTTTTTAGGAAATATTGTTGATAGTTAAATCGATTGCATAAACTTTATAAAGATCTTCTTAAAAAACGAAAACCATTCACGTAAATCATTACACTCCTGTCCATCCAAAGGTTGCCTGGAAGACATTGCTTTTTGCGATAACGCCATTGTGCAGTTTAAATATACAATATTTGTTTCTGTCTATTTGTTTTTCTTTCCTTTTAGCATACAATAAAATGTATTTATTGATTACTTTATACTAGTTGCCGTTGCTATCTAAATAATTCATAACGGTAATTCTTCATGAGCATATGTAAACACTGGTTTACTGATAAGTTTAGTAAAACGCAAATGAAAAAAAAACGCATTTATAATTCAAATAGGAATCAGAATGCAGCAGCAGAAGAAACATACATAGGCCGAGTATGAAAATAACTTTTTTTAGCCCTTTATTCAAGGTATGATGTAGAAATCACTCAACAAAAGTTGTTAGACTTATAATACTCAAATATTGTTCTGTTAGTTCAGGCCGATGCGATGCGCCGCTAGTGCATAATCTCACAGTAAATCCACTTTGTGTTTCAGGATATTTTGCTCTTTTGCGCTATGCACATGAATAGCAGTAATAACAGTAGTTATTAGTATTATGTAATATCAGCAGTTTATACTCTCATTTTATAATATTGTTGATTATTAATTTTTAAAACTGTAAATAATGTTATTTGCAGTTGTAGTGTATATTTTAAAGCAGACGACGACGGTATGTAATCTTTGAAATATTTATTTATAATGCCTTACCGATTCGATAGCTTTCTCGAGACGATATATTTCTTCCTGGAGCAAATGCAGCGTTCCAGTCTTGCCACGATGACGAGCAAATGCCGCTGCACAAGCACTATGTATGCTATTCACCCAGTTTTCAAGCTCAACCTATAAAATAAATGACACACTGAATGTGTCTTAAAATAAATTGAACCACAGAGGGTGAAGTCGTGTTTGAAATGTTCACATCAATGTGACATCAAAAACCCCTACATGTGGGTTTTTATTAGTTTAGTATCAGATGACACTGTTGCGATGTGTCAAGCAATTGTTAGAAAGCAGCCGTTGTAGATGTTAATCCATGTTCTATAATTTTGTGTAATCTTATTACTAATATATATTGATAGTGAAAATTTTAATATTTAGCAAATAAAAAATGGTTTTAAAAAGTACAATATCACCGCATACATTACGTGACCTAAAACGATTTGAAACTCACCCTATACCCCACGAAAATACTATCAAAATATGTAGATAATGTTAATGCGTGAAGGCAAGCTCTAAAAGTGCCGTATCACATTTCAAAACTTTGAGAATGGAAGAACGTACAAAAGTTTTATTGCTTCATTTGTGGTACACCTGAGCCTTAACACAGGGACAAGTGATATGTAGACGTTGTTTACGCGAAGGTTGGTGATGTTTCAGACAGTTTTAAACCTTGGACATACGCGATAGGCACTAAATTGAAATTTAACAATTTTTTATTTAGAAAATAAGCTTTTTCCCAGAGCTAACCGGGAAAACATTGTCATCCAGGGAAGTTGAAAATATTCCAACCCGATACGACTTTAGCCTGACAGACTTATTACTCACATCGGCGATTCCGTTTATAGGATGTATCGAGAAGAGATGTAGTTATGTTTGATGAGATATATATAAAATGGTTCCGTGCACATGGATTTTTTGGCGAACCTAAGGTATCAACCTTAGGTTCGCCAAAAAATGATTTTAATAGCTTGATTGGACGTATGTCCCATGTGTGATTAACGAGACTATTTTTTGATAACGTTTGAAACGATTTTCCTATGATGATTAAATACTTTTTCAAACATGTCGTAGGGCAGTAGCTTTGAAGACGCTACTACTATCGACAACACGCGCTTATTTTTTATTGGAAACAAGGAACTTGGCATCATCATCATCTGCCTACCCTTATCCCAATTTTATTTGGGGTCGGTGCAATATTGGATACAAGGAACTATTTTCAGAAAATGTGCTTATTGATAACTTTAAAAATCATTTAGCTTATTGTTTTATTAAAATCTACATCCGTTTTCTTTTTCTAATAATAATATACAGAGCTACAGAAATACTTTTTTCCACTTAACCAATAGGCCGAATTTAGGTACCTACTTAGTTGTCTAAGCTTCCATTGTCTCTTCAAATACTTATCAGTGCAAGTCATAATCATATAATGGCCGTAGTTGTATTTATCAAATGTTTTATGGTGAAATTAACTTCTATTTCACTAATATAATTATGATTTTCTTAAAATTAAGCTTACCTGGCACGGTGCTTGGAATAAGTAAGCGTCACCAAAGGCGGTACTTAGGCAAAATATGTAATCGCGTTTTGGATGTTCCGGAATGGGCTGCATGATGGCTCCGTCCACTATAATTAGATGCTTCGGAGCGGCTTCTACGGAGCGACCTTCGCGCGAATCACACGGGTAGAAGAGTAGAGTAGTGCCTTTCAAGCACACCCAATAACCTTTCCATCCCCGTTTGCGTGCTAATTCAATCTGATGCTTCTTGCGGAGTAGCCATTTCTTTACGCTTAAAAACCTGTTTTAAATATGAGTTTCGATAATTGAAATTGCATGTTGTTGATGACTTGATAATTTTATAGTTAGTGATAATTATGTTTGTGTTGTAGGCAGTATTCAGTTATAAATGTTAGAGTATAGCAGAGTAACATAAAATGACAATTTAGAGTCTAGATCTTATTACAGATGAGGTATAAACAGTAATTCGCTATAGATATTCCCATTTTCTGTAATAAACTTACATATAGACGAGTTATAATAAGCTTATGCAAGTTCTAGTAATCTTGATAATGTTTTATAGTAATTCGCAACAATAAAAGTATCTCTTGTTTTCAAGTTGTAAGTATATCCACACGCTTCGTAACATACTTACATGTTGACGGAAATAGAAACTCACTTTCAAAATAAAACTAAGTGGGAGTAATCAACAATTTTATATCACATTATAACAAAACAACGTATTGAACACCTCGTTACTTTTCTATTGTAGTCTGAGCTCACTTTGTGTTTCTTGAGTTTTTGTAGATTTCAAGTAAAATAAGTTTTCTGATTGTTCAAGAATGCCAAAATTTACCGCAAACCAGATAGCCATATCAATTCTTTTATCAATATCTTGGCTTTTACAGGGTAGTATAAAATGCTGTCTGATTAATGATCTTATTTTCTCTATTGGTACTCCTTGCGTCCGCTGTCCAAGTATTTCCACAGCCCAAATAATCACGTTCACTGGAGTAGGAGAACGTTTTTCCGTGCGGTGTTTAGATATTCTGTAGTCACTTCTCATACGATATACAGTTGAAGTAGATGATTCTGTGGACATACTAAGTTCTGTTACACTTCTATCTTTGATCTTCTCATCATCCTTAAGTCTCATTTTTATTGAGTTTCTTTGCTTAGTAACTATACATAGATATTTTCTATATAAATTTATGAACACCATGAATTTTACTCTTTACAGCAATTATTTATTATTGTATTATGACGTTGTCAAGTCAGATAAAGATGTCAACCAAGGCAAAGAGAATATAAAGCACTAAACCAAGGCTTCATCTGACAACATTGAAGTAGGGTAATTGACGTGTAATTGATTTGAACTCTTTTCAATGAGACATTGTCAAGATAATGCATGTGAGTGAATGATATCATGTCTGCACCAATAGTTTTTTAGAAGTATAACATTTTCATTTATACTAGAGATCGCCTTGTGGTCGATAATCGACCATAATTCATGAACTTTAAATGATTAGTTTTATATTGGTGACCAGTAGAACTTGATCTATTATTGTATAGACTTGCTGTACAATGGCAGGTCAATATATGTATATATGTGCCGTACACTTGACCTCTACTAGCTTTTTGTAGCCGTTTTCACATAATATATGTTTTTTTAATTTATAACACTTATTGGTTAAAATATTTACTTCCTGCTCTTCTTCCACATATAAACTTTAAGTATTTAGAATTTCACATTCTTTTGTGGCCGAAATTTACTTAAAAAGTTATTATAAAGATGTATATATATATATTACTTTTTCCATGAATCGATAAATGTCTACTTATAATTAGCAAAATCATCTGTAAACGTGGAGCCATTTAGCTAAAAAAAAACGGAGAATAGCATGACTGGGCAGTTCTAGATGTATCGACTTAATATAGACTTATTTTTCACGTCTGTTAGGTTAAAAATTAGTAGTAGATTTGGTCAAAATATTGCAAAATGGAAATGTTCGAACTTAGTACTTAATAGTGTTGCATGTTTCGTCGAATTCGGATAACCTGATCTCCATTTCAACCGATACATGCGGGCGGACAGGAATCCAAGCTAGTAATAAAATATAACAAGAATATTTTATACTCACAAGGGTATATCTTCGAAGGGGTATGAAGAGCTGTATTATAGGTATTTTTGTTTACTTAACAGGGATTATTTATTACCACCTAACCTAACTATCCGGGAATCGCATTCAAGATCTCTTAAGATTCATTATGTAAGTAATAGTGTGTACTCCTGTTTATGTACTGTGTGTAACTTATACTGATTTAACAGATTATTATTGATAATTTCTAATGTGATTTCTGTGCACCTACCTTATAAGGTAGAAATCTTATAAGATTTCTACACCACCCCAAGGTTGACTCGTAGAGAATGCCATCGGCATTAAGTCCGCCTTTGTACATATTGTGCATGAAGATTTAAATAAATAAATAAGATCTCATGAACATAAGCGCAAGTTTATAAAACTCACTTTCAAAATAAAACTGATCTTGGTATAAAAATACCAACGTGACCGATTAGGTAGCCATAATCTTTACATCTTATCAAGTTCAAGATATCGGGTGCTCGGGTCTACTAACTTACTTTAAAATCCGAGGAAAAATGTTCAAAGAAAGAAAGCAAACTAGGTACGAAATTAATTATTATGTCTGAATCAATTGTAAAAATTAAAGGTCTGAATAATGTTTATAATAGAATGTGCCTTTCAAGTTGATATTAATAAAATAAAAGAACTGGAATTGTGCCTGTTCGAATGAAAGCCAATTTATGCTCCCGTCATTGCTTTAAAGCAATAATTAATGCTTTCGAAAATTTATTATAATAGGTTTAAATTTACTGTGAACTTCTTTGAGGATAAACCAGAAACATAATAAAATAATACCATTTTGCTTACTAACATTTAAAAGTTAGTTGCAAGAACAGAAAAACAACTATAGTGAAATATAACTGCACGGATCTGTATTGTTTAAACATTTTCTATGGGTTGCAAAGTAGGCAGCACTGTATCATCTTGACTGTATAAGTGAACTTGTGTGTACGTTATAACCTTTATGGCGTTGAATAGGTCACGGCTAAGATTTCCCTCCGGTCATTTGGAATTCATGGAAGAGGAATTGTAGCCTGAAGGAACATAAAGGACGCCGTAGGCCCTAATCGAGACTGGAAGACCCGTCGGCACACGAACACACGATCTAATCTTTCCTTCTCTCCGTTCTCGTTTTACTTACATTTATTAAAACTTGTTGAAAGGACGCGAACAACTTTTGTTTGCCGCAGGCTCTAAAGTGCATCTATGTAAACAATAAGAAATATTGAATATGGACTTTGTGGAAGCGCTAGAATAGTTTTATGAAAGACAGTATTTATCTTTGCCGTGTACTTAATTTTTAATTTACATTGCAAAGTGAAGTACCTATACCTACACATAGTAACAATGGAGTATATTATTAATACAATACACATTTTTGAGTTACTTAATTAATAAAGTGTCAAATTCGATAATTTTTGTAACATGTGAATATTTTTATGCTAATAATATTTACTTCATTTATGTCTAAGCCACGTAGCTTAGAACAAAGTAGATATAGTGATTGTAATGCAACACTTAGGTATGCTAAAGTATTATACTTATCCTATAAGTAGCTTGTAATAAATATTCTTACACTTAACCAAATAACTCAGTGACCGTCCTGAAATATTATCTCTGGTAAAATAACTTAGTCCCATGATATATTACCTCGATTTACATGAGTCATGTTTTGGTACACATTATATTGAGCATGGAGAAATAACGCATATATCATTATATTTATCGTATACGATATTTCACGGACCCGTTTTACATCTGACCTCACCGAATTTATTACTATCATATGTTCATTTTGATGTAAATAGAATTTTCTATTGTGCATTTGTTTATTTGTCAGAGGACTTGATACATACTGATTTCAGTTCATTGTATAGCTTTGATAATGTAGATGAAGCCACCAATTTTCTTGTAGACACACTAAATTTTTTGATTTTGTCCAACACAATTAAAATTATATTTTCTAAAAGAAAAAAACTATTAAAACCATGGATTACACCAGGTATACTTAAATGTCTCAAAAATCGCGACAACCTGTACTTAAAAACTAAAAAAGAACCAGATAATGACATCCTTCGCACTACATACAAAAGATATAGGAACTTCTGTTCATCTCTAATAAAAAAAACAAAAATTGAATATGAAAAGCACCAGCTACAGAACTGTAAAAATAATAATAAAAACTATGGAAGACAATAAAAGAAATCACTTATACTACCAAACATAAGGAAACTACCTCAGAATTAATAGATAAGCAAAATCCGGTATTAGGTATAAATAATGTGAACATGTTCTTTGCAAATATTGGCAAAAATTTAGCTAAAAAAATAAAAACAAACTTTGCAGCACAACCAAATATTTTAAAATCTAACCCACATTCCTTCATAATGCTACCAACAGATCCCGAAGAGGTTAGTTCCCTTATCAGAAATCTAAAGGCGAACTGTGCCGTAGGTCTAGACGGTATCTCTGCTGAGGTGCTTAAAAATAACATTAACATACTTACAGACCCTATAACCCACATTTGCAACTTATCGATCTCGTCTGGGGTGTTCCCAAAGGCACTAAAAAAATCTAAAATCTGTCCGATTTATAAGGCAGGTGGCAGAGACTGTGTCAATAATTATAGGCCCATCTCTATTCTATCTACGTTGTCAAAAATTTTAGAACGGCTTATAAATCATCGACTTGTCAAATATCTGGAAAGTAACAATTTACTATCACAAGCCCAATATGGCTTCAGATTGAATAAGTCCACGGCTGATGCCGTACACGACTTAACCGATTTTATAGTTACTAAACTTGATAGTAAACTTAAGACTATTGCCATATTTCTTGATCTTGCCAAAGCGTTTGACACAGTCTCTGTCCCAACTTTAATTAAAAAGCTTGAACATTTGGGAATAAGAGGTCTTCAATTGAATTTGTTTGAGAGCTATCTGCGGGACCGAAAACAGTGTGTTCAAATGGATGGTCTGACCAGCAGTGAAGCATCAATTTCTTATGGTGTTCCTCAGGGAAGTATTCTCGGACCAACTTTGTTTTTAATATATATTAACGATTTGTGTGAACTTAAACTCCCTCGAGCCAAAATCGTTACTTTTGCTGATGACACAGCTCTTCTTTTTAGTGGAATAACTTGGGATCAGGTATTTCTGGATACTCAGCTTGGTCTAAATATAGTAAATAAGTGGCTGCAAAGTAATACCCTTACAGTAAATGTTGCGAAAACGCAATACATTACATTTTCTTTAAAAAACGCAGATACTTCTTGTTCCACTAATCAATTAACTTTTCATTCTTGCAATAGTTTTAATGATCCGTATTGTGGATGCCGAAACCTTAATGCCACGGACAATATTAAATATTTAGGCGTAATTATTGACAAAAATCTAAATTTCCAATGCCATATTAACGCTCTGGTAGCTAGAATACGCAAACTGATAGTGGTATTAAAAAAATTGAGATTTGTGGCGGACAAAGAGCTCATCAAACAAGTTTATTTCGCGCTGTGCCAATCATTGATAGTGTATTGCATAACTTCTTGGGGTGGTGCTGCGAAGACACATCTGCTGAAAGTTGAGAGAGCGCAAAGAGCCATTTTGAAAGTAGGTAACTCATTGCCGTTCTTCCATCCTACTGCTGATTTATACAGAGAGCTAAAAGTGTTGACCGTACGTCAACTGTTTATGCTTTATACAGTTTTAAAGAAACACTCTTCCATTAGCTATAGACCTGAACAGGTAAATGCTCTGCGTAGAAAAGATAGGGTTTGTGAAATAATAAAATACAACACAACTTTTGCACATAGATTTTTCTGTTTTCAAGGAGCAAGTCTATATAATATAGTGAATAGAATCCTGTCAATATATTCACTCAATAAATCAAAATGCAAAAGTACTGTCAAAATATGGCTTCAAGATCTTGACTACATCACTACCGAAAATTTTATAAATAAATAGGAATATAATATGTGTATTCTCTTATGTTATTATCACAAACACACACACACATGCACACACACATACACCCACACACAGACACACACACACACACACACACAAACACACGCACACATACGCACACAGTTTTAAATTTAAAAAAAGGGCACTTGTAATTTATTATAAACTAATATTCCAAATTGTTCTCTTCACTTACCTTACTGGTAACCATAATAAGCGTGGTATTAGAATCCTCTTAGACGGTTCAGTAAGAAAAGAATAAATATGGTATTCTAATTGTCCAAGGGTGGGAACCTGGTGATCTGTAGGACAGGCATATGCCTATATCAGACACCAGCTCCTCACATAAATAGAAATGTATGTAACTACTACCTTATATATTTTTGTACCATAAGTTAAAATGTATTTTGTGAGGAGAAATAAACTTATTATTATTATTCTCTTTATTTATCGTAAAACTTATTAACTACATTTTTAAATACCTATAAAACAAAATATATATTTAAAAATATAAAAAATAGTATACCACCGACATCGGGTACAGGGACCAAGACACCGGTGGTTAGGGCTCCAAAGACAGGAACCTCCTCACTATACGGGCCGTGTCGAGGAGAACTGCCTTAATATTATTATTATTATTATTTTATTACACAAATTAAGATAAAAAACTATTTACGAAAGACGTAGATAAAAATCGTAATTTCAAATTATTTTCAAGAATAATTTAAATTATTAATCCACTAGAAAGGAATAACGTTACATATAAATTAGGAATGAAAAGTAAGGCCAATGGTTTCCGATTAGAAAGCGAAGGTCTTCAATGTGCCGATTTTGGTTCTCTGAATAAAGGTGATATCATAACTCACAATTAATTAATTCCAATACTTGAGTAGGGTCACAGAAGTTACAATTCAGATAATTAAGAATCTCATTAAAACTAATTTTAGCGTAATACCATTTCGTTATTATATAATTTTCATTTAGCCCCGTTTCAGTTGCGTAATCAAAGAGTAAGGTCACAGTGTAGTTTACGTTACAATAATTACAAATAACGTGCAAAGGAATAAACTCATCAATATTCGTTTTTAGATAGTTAAAGTGTAATGGCAGATAAGTGCGATGATCAATATTCATCTAATTATAACATTCAGAATAATGGTAAGATCTTAGAAAATTACTGTATACCCATATATTACAACACCAAGCAGAAATTCTAATTATAAAGGAGCTTGTTGTCTATGTGTATGACGTACACGTGTGACGTTATATATGATTCTTCACTCACCCGGCTTTTCTGACGGCCCCGGTGCAGTTGAAGGAGGCAGCTGCGGCGCCGGTCTGTTTTCCCTTGTAAGGAGAGTTCATCGCGCTTTCGCCGGGATCCTCTTCGTCTGACACTGCCGTTGTTAGAGACATTCGATCATCGTCCGAAATCTACACAAAATTAACAATATTGTTAGTATCTATATCTTATTTTGTTCAACGGCTACCTTCAGTGATTAGTCTAATTAAAAAAAGCCGATAAAATATTTAAGTTTTGTTTTAAATTCCGAACATCATCAAACGAAAAAAGTAGTGCTTATGAAACAGATGAAAATTAAAATCACAATCTCGATTTCGAAAAGGTAACTAATTATAGTCATACTATTAATGCGGATTTATCAGTCGTTTTTTGAAAACTAACTATTAGATTAATGATTCGGATAATATTTTACTTAAATTTATAACAATAAATTTCTACCTAATAAACAGATCAATATCAATAAACAGAATCTCACATTTAAAATCTGAGTACCTACGTAACTATAAAAACCTACTACCTAATGTTTTCCGACATCATTTAAATCTTTCAAGCAAAATAAGTTCAAGCTTGGATTTACGGTATAACTCAGTTTTCACTCCCACCCCAACCTCGTTTCCACTTTTGAAAATTGTTACCTGGCCTCTCAGGCATGTAGCTAGATGCATAGCAGTGGTGCAGAGCACAGGATTAAGTGCTCAATAAGGCTCTTTTAACTTTGTCTGGAAGTCAGTTTTGTATGTGTATTCATTTAAAATAATTTAATTTAATTATTATTTAAAAAAAACTAAGAATAATGACACAGTAAGTTGTCTAAATGTCGTGTATCGCAGTTATGCAGTATCAATGTGACTTGATTTAAAACGTTAATAATTAGGACTTTCATGAGTGATTGTATTAGGCATAATGCTGATTATAATATTAATTTAAATGTTTGCTGTCATAAAATATATATCGTTATAGAAAATTACTGTAGTTTACGTGTCTCCAAGTTACCTAACTCATATAAAAAGAATACTGAAGAGCACCTACTACAAATATAATTGAGCTTTTACTCTTACTGACCATTCGAGGATATCAGTTTTAATCACTTGAATGGTTATTGGTCCCTCAATGGCACTTGAGAGAGATTTTTATCCTTAACTTTATCATTTATTTTTTTGTTATATTACCCTTTCCATGACAACCAAAATTGACTTCCAGTTACAAGATGTCTAGGTAATCCGTGAATGTATATATTTTTTAATAATAATGTCGTAGTTCTCTTGCGCTTTTGATCACCACAACTCAATATAATAAGAAAAGGGTTGCTTTGAGGCGCATGCGGGCCGAGGTAGCGCGCTCTCGGCTCGATGACTCTTGACGACGCGCTGCGCCCTCGCCTTTCACGAGCAAAAGAAAAAGAATATGCTGTTTCACTTTTATAAAATTTGCTATAAATGAGACAGGCATATAGCTACAATCCTACAATCCTAACCGCCCCTCCTAACCCCTTAATAACTTATCTATCCGTACCTATCAATCTCGATCCAGCGCAACAATTCATTATTTTGTAGTAAACATAAATTCATTTCCCATTTCAACCACAGGTATATCCGAATACAGAATTTCACAACTTGCATACAAACTTCTAGTTTTGAGGCTGTTAATAGAACCGCATTAAATTGAATTGCATTTAGTGTTAACTCCTTTTTGGCACCTCAAAGCTCACTACGGAAAATTCTGTCTGTATCTAGTTATAATTCTAAATTGCACCCTGCTCAGCTAACTGGGAATTGCAACTTTGAAACAAACTTCCACTTGGCCATAGTTGGCGCAACATAGCTTAATAATAATGTTATTATCCCGAATTCCTAAATATAATAGTTCAAAAACCTTTATGGTAAACCTTCAATGCAAAAACAATAATAATTATAGTTGATGAATAGGATACTAAAACAAAGCGTTTATATAGTAGTACCTCAAATAGAGTAAAGAAAATAAAAGCTCTCATTAGCAAAACGGAAATTGCTGTTTCCACTAAGCGGAAGCTAAAATAAGGTCAAAATGTTAGGTATCTTCACAGGTTTTTCTTCTGGTCGGTTCATTATTTAAAAGTGAAATCAGGATCAGGAATTTAAATAGCAAAAAATAAGAAACAGCACATTCGTAAATGACGATTACAATAATCTATTTAAAAATGAAACGTTGTTTGTTGGTTATCATATCACTTGCTAACAGTTGGACTGGTTTCGCAAACTATTATTATTTTAAATAGTTTGTAATAGTCCTAAGTTTTAAGGAAAAGAAAAATTGTAAAAAAAATGCCGGAATAATATATAAAGTTTGGGAAAACCGAGTGTGCTTTTTTGGGACTTAGTAATTTGAATAGGACTGTCGTCTGTCGGATCAGCTAGTATCGAAAAAATATCCTATTGTGAACCACGTCATAATTGCTATACTTATGGATGACTATCTGGAATGAAAAGTGAGAGACTCATATTGCATTGATAATACTAATAATATCAATAACAATAATCAAGTAAAATCAGTTATTTTACACATTATGTAGTTCGCTAGTTTTTATGATGGCAAATTAAAACCTTACATCTCACCTTCCTAAGAAATGCTTCGTTGCAGGTTTGGGCTGTTCCTTTCCAATGGTAATGACGAAATCTAACATTGCCAAGTAGTTTTGTCCCATGAAGAATAGATACTTCATATACAATGCGCCGAATATTAAGTACATCTGTGCGTTTCTTGTACTTGTTCAGTTTGCGTCTTCGCACTATGCGCTCATCAGGCTCAGAATATTCACCTGTACTTGTCAGACCTTCTTCAGCAGCCCAAGCACTCAGAACACTTTCTATAAAGCTGAATAACTGCTGTACATTTGGCTCTAATTTACTAGGTATAAAGAGATAAGGCGATACGGTCTTTTTGGGAACGATGGCTTTTTCGTCAGGTTCGTCTTCTGGCTGAGGTGCGACATCATGATAAGGACAATTGTGAACTTTATGATGATGATGATGGTGATGATGATGCTTAGATTTACGTTTAGGCTCCTTTGAATTTAAACCGCCGCCGCCCTCCCCTTTATCTGATTTTTCACCGCCACTCGAATGAGAGTCACCGCTGCGTTCCCTGCGCGGCTTTGGTCGACCATTTGACGTTAATGCCACTAAAGCTCCAGCCGCTAGGCAACAGTGGTGTGCAACACAGCAAAACCGGGCATCTCCCTTGCGAAGGCCTGTATGTGCTTTATGGCAAAACGAAATGTCAGGCACCCTAGCTCCAAGTGCTGCTAAATGTGCTCGATCGGCGCAAACTTGCATCAGAAGGTTCTCGCCAAAGTGAACAGTCTTATGTCGCCGGCGACGAAGATGCATTACAGTCCCGCTGCCAGCTAGTGAGGGAGGTGCTGAGACTGAAGCAGGCTTGGTGCGAGGCTCGAGCGCACGCGCACATCGAGGCGGCGGCGCACGGTGCGTCTCCACCATCATTGGCGAGGAGCGGCGTCAGCGGCCGGTACGCGAGCGTCACCTCATCACGTACCCGGCACCGTCCGTTACCTTTCGCGTTCGTCTACATACAACCCACTTTCAATAATGAATGATGACTAAAGTTTTATCTCGCACATTATGTAAGTAAATTAGTCACTCTTAAATCCATTTTATTACTTTTAAATATATTGTTTAAATTAACCCCTCACAATTTATTATACGCAAATACTATAACATAATTTTTGTTGATTCAAAATCTTTTAATGCACTTTGGTCACGTGTGATGTACATATTCATTCATCGTTCAGTTTAAAAATCATTCTTTGATTTGTTTAAAATATGATATAAAGCAGATAATAACAAAAATAATATTTTATTGACCAGGATCCTCGTCATAAAATGTATTAAATCGTAAATGTTACGTCAATGCAACGAGGATGAACAAAAGTGGGTTTCGCCAAAAACACCCAGTTTATTAGGCAAATTACTATTTTACTACGTAAATAGGCCGGTGTTGGTAATAGAATTCCGATAAAACACTGCGTTTGAAGTGGTTTGTTCACGGCATTGACAGAGACGTTATCATTCTGCCAGTACAAGTATTTTCTCTATATATACATTTTCTCAAATTGAACGACCAGAACCAGTTTTAATTTCGAAAATAAATCATGGCATATCTTAAAACTCATTTTCGGTGTTTATACCCCAGCATAAGGCGGGTTGTTAACGGTATAATAGTGATGAATCTTTTTCTAGTTTGGTAGCGTTTTAATTACGCTAATAGCTGGCGGAAACTTTTTCAAGTAAAGTAGGGCGTGACACACCACAGCAAGCGACATCGTGTCGGACCATGGAATATATAGTTTTGTTAATAAAATTATACAAATACTATGTATATATCAATGAATTAAATAGGTTTATTAAACTTATTAGCCACACATCCGTAGAATACAAAAGTGACATAGTATTTTTTCTTTGAAAACTATTATGTTTTTACATTGTAATGAATATTTTTGTGATAAAATAAATTTGAAATATCCTGGTGATATGAATAGAGAGTAATAACGATAAGCCTCTACCTCGCTATAATAACTTTACCAGTTATTACAGCAACGAAACCTTCAATATGTTGGGTCCCAATACGGGGTCGCTAACTAAAGGATTATGATTTAGGTATCTATTTACTTTCAGGGTAGGATCTGTTAGTATATAATATTTGGACATTTTTAGCTTAGCATTCTGCGAGACTGATTTGTTACTGTTGGTGAATGTGGGAGTCTTTGCCTATAAAACGGTACAGATAGTGTGTAGTGAATACAGGATAAAATTGTTAAAATTATTGTCTCTATTTAGAGGCAATTTGGAAATTGTTTCAGATATTATATATACAAGAATAATTATAATTATTAAGTAATGGGCAGGCTTTACTTTAAAGGCATAATACGGAATACGACTAAATAAACAACTGATATATTATGTAAGATTAAGTTTAAAATTCTAGGAAAATAGATGGTGATATTATTAATTAGCAACCCGCCCCGGCTTCGCAGAGACATCTTCAACAATCATCAACATATTTTAATCAATTTACACAAAATCTTAACAAATTATAGACGTAAACCTTCCTCATGAATCACTCTGTCTATTAGTTAAAACCGCATGAAAATCCGTTCAGTAGTTTTTCAGTTTAACAGACAGACAGACGCGGCGGGGGACTTTGTTTTATAATATGTAGTGATGGCCAGAATAATTATCAACAATAAACAAATAGTCTAAGTAGTATAGATAGTCAGAATCATCAGCTTTGTCTACTTGAATAACGTTCATCACTAGATTAATGTGTGACGATTATTTATCTAATCTGTGATCAAATCCCATCTAAACCAAATAGCTGAACAAAATATGAAAGCGACCCGTTAACGGCTTTTAATTTCCAACTCGATCTGATAAATTGCTCTCGTTAAGCTGTTACCGGAGACAATTTTTTCAAATAATTTCAATAATAATGAAATTTTCTCATTCTCTAAGCTAACAGGCAACATTTACTTTTTCTTATATAATTAATTTATCATACTTTTCAAATGCCTCAAATAAGAAAGTATCAAAACTTGTTATCGAAAACGATTTAATTGTCTTCATTTGAAAATCGATCTCCTGTTATATAGGTATCTACTTAATGTTTGATGAATAAAAATAAATTTTCATTTCAATAGAAATATAATGTCAGAGGCTGCGGCGCTTTAGACAATACCAGAAATCATATTATTACAGGGAAAGGATCGTTGAAAATAGAAAATGTAATGAATGTTTTTTTAATACCTCTTCTTTAATGCATGTCCCTATCCTTGAGGATTCAAGAATAATGATTGAAAAATAGTGATGTCTGCTCCAAGCTATTATCTATACTTCAAACAATTATGTATTTATATGGGAATTAACGCTATCACAAAATAGGTATTACATTCCTCTAAATACATTGTGTCCGACGGAAAACAAAGCATTGGTTCTTCATTACGGCAAAACTACATCATTTGGCATCGAATAAATAGAATAATACCTTAAGTAATGGCACTATGAATAATATTATTCTATCATTGAAATTGCATCCAATGCTGAATTCATCAAATAATTATAGATTTCAAACGAATTACCGCAACTGCGTGGACGTTTTCATCCAAGCGCCCTGCATTGCGCCAAATTCAGATTGGTTTGATTCTATTTGTTCTTTTAATTGGAACAACAACGACAAGCACGACCCGTAACTATATGTCTGTCACTTTATTTAGTCGATTCTCGGTAAATGAGTGAAACCGATCTTCTAAATCAACCATCACGTTCATCATGTTTCAGTTGTATAATTGTTTAAATAACAATGTTATGCTCAATCACCATTTGAAATATCTGCCTTATTATCACACCAAACAACAATGAACAAGTAAAAAACCAAAATAATATGCTATAATATATGTATTATCTGTTCATTGACAGCGTGTTTGTGCATTTAATGCAAGTAGATTTTTTTACCAAACGATGAACCGGTACAAGCTTTCAATCGTTGCGAGAATAGGCGTACACATACATCACTTTCTCACACAATTTATATATTGTGACCCCAAGAAATATGTACATTTATTTATCCATCGGTCATTATCACGCCTACGGTTAACTCCAGAGGCAATTGCTTTGAGTTAATAAATAAATAAGTTTTTTTTTTAGTTACATAACCGAGCACTAGGCACACACTGAACCGCTCCAACGCCCTGGCGGCCCTCGCTGCGACTGGCTCCAGCACGCGTCAACGGAGGATGGTCGCGATCGTCGAACTTCGTTACGATTCGGAATGAAACGATCGTAAGTCCTCGGGCGCTTTCGGAGCAAGCGCGCCTGCGGGCGGGCGGCGCCCGTGTGCCCCGCTTTACCCGCCTACCACACGCTATAACAATCCACTGTTTAAATTTATTTTTGCTAGAATTAACAGATATTTCTACACAAGAACATAATCAAAGTCATACGGATTTTGTTAAAGTAAAACAACTTGAACATTAGGTCTGATGTTGACGCTCGGAGGAGTTATTCAGTTCTAGGTTTAATTTACAATATTCATTAGAATCGTTAAAATTTTGGGGAAATAAGCAAAAGAAATTGGTTGTAAAAGGAAGACTCATAAAACTCAATTTAAATCTAATTACATCTATCATAAGTTGAAACAAAGCTAAAACTTTTTACTTTCTTAATTGTGAAAGTTAGTTGTTTTTGACATTTAAATCCAAACGTCTTTTGTTGTACATGACTAGTTGAATCTAAAGTGATGACGGAAAATTATCTTTCGTTATAATGAAAAATAAGTAGGCTGATTAATTTTAAAATACTGTAAGTGGTTCGTAATCCAGGGGAAATGCTGTAGATCTTAATACACTTTAGCTTTTAAGTATTAAAACTGATGATGCAGATTTATCTCAATTAGGTAAGCCGCTTTTGTGTACTTAGATTCTCAAAAAAAAATTTCGAATGTTATCTTTAGAGAGTATTTTGTTATTTACTTTACACCTTAATAAATAAGAAGGCTTATAGGGGAATATTAATTCCTTTATCTATTTTATACCATAAAGGTAGTAAGTAAAGATACGGGCTCTTCGTGGACAGCGGCTAGAATAAACTATAAACGATAGCAATATTATTTAATGCTATTTTGAAGACATGATTCGAGAAATAACTTGAACTTCGTAGAATGCCACCATTGGCGTACTCCAAAAAGAATTGGTTTTCAGTGGACAAACAAATACCAGTGGGCATGATCTCAAACAATCCCAAAGAAAGTAAAGCATTTAACAAGTTGTAGAACACACATAAAAAGGCCAAATTCTAAGATTTAATATAAAAAGGTTTATCGACAATCCGCAAAGCTCTCAATGTAAAAGTTACAAGCTGGTATGACTTACTCCTGACCAAAGGCATGGGGTCAGTTTGGCGACTCATGAAGAATTAGCCTTTGCTCTGATGTAGTATTCGCATTGTTGAGCAGACCGAGTTTTAATGATCTTAAAGCGTCTATATCAAGGATCGTCTTGGTCTTCAAATAAACTAATTTTAATATACTTTGTCTAGATGTTAGACAAAGATTGTTAGCGGTTCATCAAAACAGACATCGCCTACCATTAGCTTAATGCAGCTGTTGAATAAAAAGTTAGCAACTTGTTTGCATAATCCCTCGAGCAGTTTGTAAGACGGCAACTTTGTAAGAAGATCTCTGTGCTGGACCAGATCGAAGAGCTTCACTTTTTTCTGACCTAACAGTCATTACATAAGTCCAGGTACAGCAGATGTCTTCTCGAATTGGAACCGTTTTGTAAGGAAGCACCTAAACCCTTTAGAATGCGCGGTAATAGAGTACTACTACTTTTTTATCAGTGTGTTTGGTCCGACCAAACACACTGTGGCAGTTATGTGCTACTACTGACCAGTGGAAACTTTTGGTTTATGATATTTAATTTAATACATAAGCTGTATTTAGCTGAAAAAATTAATAAATTTGAAACCTTTATAGAGTTTGACGGCTAACAAAAAATAAACTGTAACAAGCGTAGACATTTAGACTCAGAAATATATTAACTAAATAAAAATTAAAAGGCAGACGACGTTTTACTCAGTGACGGCTTAATCTAATTAGTGTACAACATAGCAGAACGTTATCGCGAGTCTGTCACGCTTCGCTACCAAGTTTTCCTACGCGGAAAATATTCTTGCAGTTTTCATGTAACGATAACGAAGTAAATACATGAAACCTGAGCTTTATATATCTACAAGTAGAGGCAAATGCACTTTAAGCGGCTATTTGCTTTGGCTTAGATTAGTAGGGCACGCCATCGGATATTATTGATTGCTATCAATTTTTCGGCCTTTGATGTCACTCGCGTATTTCGTAAATACCAATTCCCAACTACGCAGCTACGGTCCGTTAGTGTTAGTCGTCCATCATTTTTGATATTCGGTACCGTAGCGAAAAAACTGCGAAAATAAGTTACCTCCAGGCAATTTTTACGTTTTGATAGCGGATTGTGTATTGAAGCAAATAATAATGTGTCTGGGGACGGGAACCATTGGGAGACTCGGCGCCTCCTTCCTAATTCACAACTTTAAGTATTTATTCATGTTCTTTTGAAACTGTTTACATCTTATATGACTCACAAGTAACTTCTGTATAACATTTATGGAGCCTCCCATTGTTCTTTAACTTTGAGATAGAATATTACGAACGCTTGCATTGCAAATTTTTTACACATTTTCTTTATGAGAATTCTATTTTGCAAAAGAACATTAAGTTCCTTTTTCGTAATAGCGGTTGGAATATGTAGTATTTTAACGGGTGGATTATGTATTAAATATAGTGCGGCTTTAAGCCTTTTATAAAATGAAGTACTGGTATTAATATACTTTTAGATGACTCGCAACAGTGATACGGCAAGATTAGCTTTTAAATTAGTTCTACTTCAGCTATTTACAAAGCGTGGTGTCCTCAAGTCTTCTGTTGAATATGACGCTGCTCACATTGAAAATATTAAAATATTTTCATTTTGCACGCAAAAGCAACGCAAAATTTTTCTTTAAAATTTTGCCATTTCACTGTGATAATATTTTGCTGTGGTTAATATTTTGTTGAATCGAAATAAATTCATTTTATGTACATAGGTGGAGATATTCCAATATTTTCGTGTACATTCAAAATTAAGTACTACTGGCGATATAAGTAAAATAGTGGATATTAACACAAATGCATACAAAGGGTATGACGCCTACATAGAAGGGTGCAGTGTTTTGTTTGGTATTAAATACAATGGGTATCCTTATGGCTTAGATTTTTACAAATTACTATTTATTTAAATTTCAATGAAGCCTCTGGAGCTCTAACGATACTACATATGCCGACTCTATTCTCCTATAACTCCAATATCACTAAGACCTTGCTCACTAGCAGAAACTAAGCTGCTTCACTACGCTTGACAATTTGAAGGGAAAATTTTGTTAGGTATATAACTTAATAATAATAACTTCACAAATCTCACACACGGCCGTCTGATCCCAAACTAGGCAGAATCTGTACTATGGCAACTAGACTGCTGATAAACATACTTAAATATTACTAAATACATATATATTATAGGTAAATTACACCCAGACGCAGAACAAATGTTCATGCTCATCACACAATGTGTATGTATGTAAGTAAGTATGTAAAATGAAAAACAAATTTGATTTTAATTTTAAATTAAATTGAACACGGAACGACTAATTCTACGCGAATACCGGTACTTATAACAATCGCAACACCAGTTATGTCCCTTACACTTTGCCATTCGTGTCCCCTTGCCAGTGTTGTCAACTTTGGAACTCAAAACTCTCCCAAATTACTTTCAAAACATTTCTTTAAGTTAACTATAGTATGAACATGTGGCTTCCATTTTCCTATAATAACAACAAAGTTGAATAATTAAAAAAACATTAAATACTTACACCTAAATATTTACATACCCAAAAAACCAAAAAGAAACAATGTACCCAACGTTTTTTATCCATATATACTCGTAAGCAAAGACAAAACAGTTAAGAACCATTTTCTATTGACGAGCTTTAGTGATTTAGTGATACCAATTTAAAAAATATATATTTAGTAGCTATTTACGAGCTTTACTAGTAACTACTATAATACAGTACTACAGTAATAAAAAAAATGGAATCTTTTTTCCTACCTTCGACGGGGTTTCAATGGTTTAAAAGCATATGCTTTCAGATGCTCATTATGCACAATACACGAATGTATAAGAGTAGACAAAAAATGTTAGAAACATGCAAATTTATTAATGATTATGGTCGAATTTCGACCATAGGGCAAACACTAGTACAACTAATACCTCAAACAAAACACGCCGCGCTTCATTGTAAGCTGTACCACTGTTACCCTGTACAAAAAAATAATTGCAACACCAGGGATCACAAGCCAAAAAAAATTTATACGCTGTTAGTGACTAAAGGTTGTCTTCTATAGGGTAGATTCACTAAAACTGTTGGGTGGCTCTAATTCGAGCAGAAAGTTCGCAGTGCCTTACCTTCTTGAACTAGTTATGTTCTCGATGAAATTGTGTATAAATCTAAATTAGTGGTCAAATGTATGATAAAGAATTCTCTCGATCATGATCATAAAAGTAACAGATTATTTTGTACTTATTTTAGAAAATGTTAATACTCCTCAGAGGCATGCGGCTGCGTAACTAGTGGTTTTTCTTTAGTAGCGTTATTCTTATCCCTCGCTATTATTATATACGTACGAGTATGTTAGTTTAACCTAGAGATGAAACGGATATCCGGCCTCTAAATATATTATCCGGCCGGATACCGGATAGTGAGCAAGTATCCGGCCGGATAGCGATCAGTAAATTTAATGACCTTTATTTAAATTACATTAGTTATCTAATCGCCCTATATAGACATGCTGCCGCGTGTCAAGCCAAGTTCAAGAAAAAGGAACTGGCGACGCAGAAGCCGTGTGTTATATTATACGAATCATTTGGAGCCACTTTTGACCGCTTGGTAACTCATAATCTATTTTACATAAATACTTGAAATTTTGTTTATTTATTAAAACCCCTTACATTAACTAGAACCCCAAATTTCATAAATACAGCTTAAACAGTCTTCGACATATTATCGTTCAATGATAGGCATTTTCATCACTGACTGACTGACATATAGATCAAAAACCTAGCCCACTTCCCGATGACCTAGAAAGTTGAAATTTGGCGTCCAGCTGGGGATTTGTGTGTATGCTAAGAAAAAAAATCAGAAAATAGTGAATTTCTACTAGTTAAAATATTATCCAAACAATTGATTTTTTTTTAATACTTAGCACCTTTTAAAATTATAATAGCACTTTTTTTTTTGCGGGAAAATATGTAATAGTAGGTAATGTACAAAAACTATACAACGTAAATGCAGGAAAAATATTAGTTTTACAGATTACATTTGAATGAATAATAATAATTTCTTTACAAAAAGTGATGATATCCCATCAAAAACATAAAGTCAAATTTTCAGGGTTACCTACAGAACTTGGCAACCATTTAGATCTCAATTCTTTTGTTGGTGTAGTCGATAACCACGTATATTTTTGAACTTGGCTCCCATTTTCACATTTGTGTTTTTGATGGGATTTTCATTTACAACAACATTAATAGTACTTTTACTGTACTACAGGCAAATTATGGTATTTGAATATCAATTTCTATTAAGTAATTGTTACTTTATTGAAAATTGTATTTTTATACTTATATAATGTATGGATAACGCTATTTAATATAAATTTGTCACTATCTTATGTAAGTTAAATGATATTGTGCCATGTGACCATAGATAAATTATTTGTAGTGAGAACAAGTGTGTGTTGGTTATGAAAATGCAAATATCTTTTAACAAAGCACTCTGACACGGTAAATGATAAAACTAAACAATTAAGGATAAAATTAACATAATAAGAAAGACAAAAAATATGTAACTGTTTGAAATAAAATCTGAACTAATTAATTTTATAAATGTGAATGTAAGTGTCTAAATCTTTCACGTGTTAAGTAGTCAACCAATCATGATGAAACTTTTGTATACACGTTATCAGGACTATAGAAAAGCAGATAGGATAGATACCTTTCATTTATAAAAACTAGAATAAGTGTAGTACCATACTTTAACACGAGCGAAGCGGCGGGTAAAAGCTAGTAAATAAATATTCCTCATCTGCGAAGAATGGTTGAAGAATGCGAAGGTTGTCTTCGTGAACAAAGCTAGTTAAGGAAATAGTCTTCTGCTGTGTATTCTGTTGCAGGCTGCAGTTTCCATAAGCAAAACTCTGACAAACTTCGTGAAATTCGTGTATTGTGTAGCATTACCTGACCACCAAATATAAAAATCAAGAACGCTATCAATTCCCACTGAATTCAAGTAAAAATCCATTTCACATGAAATTACGTTATTTTGTTGATCGTCAGATTAATTTTTTTTTAAGGTTTAGGGGGCAAACGAGCAGACGGATTACCTGATGGTAAATGACTACCGCCGCCCATGGGCACCTGTAACTCGAGAGACATAAGTGCGTTGCCGCCCTTTAAGGTGGGAGTAAGAGAAGAGGGGGAGGGGGGAAGAGTGGGAAGAGGGGAGAGGGGAAGGACGGGAATAGGGGAGAGGGAAGGGTTAGGGCCTCCGGTAACCTCACTCACGCGGCGAAATGCAATACAAACATTGCTTCACTGCCGGTTTTCTGTGAGGCCGTATCGAGCGGAGTCGAGCCGGCCCATACGTGCCGAAGCATGGCTCTCCCACGTAAAGTAACTTATTATTTTTATTTGCTACATTATTAAAGTTATTGCAGAAAGTGTGGTAAGCTTTGCGATATACAACCGAGTCTATCTCCTCATACCTACTTTATAGTCGGTGTTAAAAATTAACTACTACCGAACGACTCGTAGCAAGACATATTTATAAATTCAACAGAATCGTCCGTCGAGCTTTTTTAACTCCAACAACCCTCTACGTCAGGGTTTGTCTAAATAATGTAACGACAATTAGTTACCTTTTTTTTTTTTTTTTTTGTACGTGTGGAAACCCCCTCGGGCCGTCACCCCACCGGGGTTTTCGGCGGGGCGGTGTGTCGGAATCGAACCGACTAAAACCACACGGTGTGCCGTACTGCGCCTTAAGTAGGAGGGATCCGGGAACAGCTTTTATTAAGACATCCGGAACCCTCCTAGCGCCTGCTCGCAAAGCGCGGGCACCACCTTCGGGTAAAAAACCTCTCAATTAGGCGACGTCCAGGCACACGCGGACGCCGCCTCCTCGCGGGGGGCCACTATAGCGGGTGGAGGGGAAAACCCGTCCCTTCCACCCGCGGCCACACTCAGGGCGGCATGAGGCGCTGGTAAGCGCGCCTCCGCCGACCGGTTCGCCGGCGGCGAATTAGGTCCGAGTGGAGATCGTCCTCCCGGACCCTTTCCGCCGCCTCCTTCTGCGAGATGACGTCCTCACAGAAGGTCGCGACCGCGGTAAAATTCCTGTCGCTACCGGCCATGGAGCCTATGACGGCCGGTAGCGAGAGATCCCCTCCGATGACTGCAGTGAAGGCCCGACGCTGCGTCGCCCAGGCGGAGCAAACCGCCAGCGTGTGCTGAGCCGAGTCCTCACTGCAGTCGCAGTGGTGACAGGCGGGACTCAGTTCCCTCCTAGCGACCGAGTGCAGGTACTTCCCGAAGCAGCCGTGCCCGGAAAGGACCTGCGTCAGTCGGAAGGAAAGGGTCCCGTGCTGCCGCCCTGCCCACTCGACGATGACCGGCTGGAGGACGATTAGTTACCTTGACTTAAGGAGTTTAAAAGACTTTCTAATTCAGTTTATAGCGAGGCCCTCATGCATGTTCAAACAGAAGTTTTTTCTCAGTGTCATCTTATACTATTTTTAAGGTAGCAACGTGCCATTACTTTCGACATCCAGGATAGGCAATTGACAATGTTTGGCCAGATATCCGGCAATCCGGCCTTAAGATTGACCTTGACAGATCAACATACTGTTATATACTGGACCCGTGTGATTTATAACACACATTGATTAAATATTTTAGCTTTCTGCATTCTTTCTACATTTAAACGTTACGTATTCCAAATTTCACATTCTTCTGTCCGCGAAATTTTGCATGAAAAGGGGTATTAAGAATTCCCTTCACCTTTTAATATATCTATACTAATATTATAAATCTGAAGAGTTTATTTGTTTGGTTGAAGGCGCTAATCTCAAGAACTACTAGTTCGAACTGAAAAATAGTTCTAGTGTTAGATAGCCCATTTATCGAGGAAGGCTACAGGCTATATAACATCACGCTTTGACCAATAGGAGCGGAGTAGTGACCCTAAACGCAGGTGAAACTGCGGGGACGGATAGTGTAGAGATACACCGAGTCATTTGTACCTGTTTTGGATTGAGAAGTGTACTACAATCCCATTGATAAGTAATTCTCGGAATATAATTCATTATGTCGACATTGGGCGACAAAGAAATATTTAGAAGAAAGTATTTTCCTTTTATAATTAATTTAATTAGTTTTGCAAAACATCAGTTAATAGCAAGTAGGCGGCCTTATTGCTATTAACTGATGTCTGTTTGATGTTTACAAAAGTAGTAAATAGTGGTTTCTAACAGTACTAAAAATAGAGTTAATGATTCCTTACATTTCCTTACAGAAAATACATACCATTCTGACCAAACGAGCCGGCACTTTGGTTCGTTCTATTGGAGGGTCAGTTCGCTTTGTAAAATGTAACGGCCGATGCAACAAAATTTTACCACGTAATAGCTAACCTGGACTATAAATACGTGTGTGAAGTGAAAGATGTTATTACTAATCCACCACCGGAAAATAAATATGATAAAATAAAGGCGGAGTTGATCTCGCGGTTATCGGCTTCACTACACATGAAGAGTTGGGGGATACGAAGCCGTCCCAGTTCCTTCCTGATGATGTCTTCATCCGATCGCTGTGGACAAGTCGCTCACCTAGCCTCAAGTGGATCTGGTGGAGCAAAGTGCGTGTTTGGTGAGTCCGAAGTGGAGTTCCTGGGGTAAACGGTATCATCGGGAGGCACCAAACTACTTCCGCAGAAGGTGGAGGCAATCAAGACCTTCCCGCAACCGAAGACCATCGAAGAGCATCTTTTGTCTGGTCCAGCTGTAAAACCTAGTACACCTATTATTTCGTCAGCTGAACTGCAAGAAGCATTCACCGCCTGTAAAACAAGCTTAGCCGAGGCTACACTTTTAGTTCATCCGAACGCATCGGCAGCTTTGATACTCTGTACGGACGCCTCAGATAATGCAATCGAAGCCGTATTACAGCAAGATACAAATAAAAGGTGGCAGCCTCTTGGATTCTTTTCCAAGAAGCTAAGTGAGGCGCAAAGAAAGTATAGCTCATTCGACCGTGAATTATTAGCCATTTATGAAGCGGTGAAATATTTCAGACACATGGTGTAAGGTAAAGCTTTCACTGTCTTTACGGATCACAAGCCAATAGTATCAGCGTTCAAAAAGGCTTCAGAAATTTTTTCTCCACGCCAGTTCCGTTATTTTGATTTTGTCTCATAATTCACGACAAATATACAACACATTTCAGGAGAAAAAAGAGTAGCGGATGCTCTTTCTCGCACGGAAGCAATCACAAGCGCGATAGATATACGCATATCTAGCGCTAGCCTCAGCATCCTCGCAAAAAGATGAGACGGAACTTCAGCAACTCCTTTAAAGTGACTCCTCACTAGACCTCCAGAAGATGGACATTTCTGGCTAGGTGAGAGTTTATACTGCGATATTTCCAGCCCGTCACCTCGACTATATCTGACGTCACAGTTCCGTCAACAAGCTTTTGACAGCGTTCACGGACTAAGTCATCCAGGAGTCAAGGCCACAGTGAGACTGATGACTCAAAGGTATGTGTGGCCTAACATTAAGAAGGACTGCAGTAGTTAGGCGTTGGCGTTGACTGTCTTTCATGCCAGCGCTCGAAGATTATTCGGCACACCCGATCTCCAATGCATGCGTTTGTTCCTCCGTCGAACAGATTTAGCCATGTACATATAGACTTCATAGGACCCCTGCCATTGTCACATGATTATAGATACTGTCTCACAGCCGTGGATAGATTTACACGTTGGCTAGAGGTTATGCCGCTCCATGACATCAAAGCTGACACAGTGGCAACCGCTTTTGTTACTGGCTGAATATCGCGCTTTGGTTGTCCAGAGAAAATCACAACAGACAGAGGTAAACAGTTTGAAGCACATTTTTTCAGAGAACTGTCTAAATTGATCGGATCCAACCATCTTTAAACAACAGCTTACCAACCTGCTGCCAACGGAATGGTTGAGAGCTTTCATCGTCATTTCATCGTCAGCTGAAATCGGCGATTATGTGCCATGCCAACGACGATTGGTACGAGGTTCTCCCATGGGTACTTCTCGGAATACGGTCAGCATGGAAAGAAAACATTGGCTCGTCATCAGCAGAGTTAGTGTATGGAGAGACGCTTCGATTGCCAGGAACATTTTTCTACAGCACTCCCGAAGAAGTCGTAGACCACGTAGACTTCCTTTCACATTTAAGAGCTAATATACGTACGATTAGGCCCACGCCTGTCATGCACCATGGTACTTCTCCAGTTTTCGTGAGTAGTCATTTATCACCTTCACGCCAAGTTTTCCTACGCAAAGACGTTGTACGTAAGCCCTTGCAGGCTCCTTATACTGGTCCCTATCCCGTTCTGGACCGTGGAGATAAATACTACAAGATTGATATTAAAGGAAAACCTGTCACAGTGTCGATTGATAGGCTGAAACCAGCGTACTCGCTTATCGACTCTGCGTTGCAATCGCCTGATCCATCACCAGACACTTCCAGTCCTTCACAGAGAACACGATCTGGATGACTATTTCTCGCTTCGCTTCTCTGTTCTGTACACTAAACTTTCTTCCTATTATGTATTTACTCTTCTCGTGGTTGTAAACAATATATGTGACTTATTTCTACTAAAACTGTGTATCTACTAGAACCCGCTATTGTTAGGTACGAACATACATACATTATTTTCAATACAATGTAGGTACTTTTAGAAGTATCTAGCATTTTTATAAGACCAATAGAATATTTTTGTACGGTTAGAATAGTTGATCTTACTGTTAATAATTTAGAATAATAACAAAAAAACTTTAATAAACTTCCTTACTTTAAATATCGGTTTCAATTATTTTAAAGTAACTACCACACCCTTATCACGTGAGCTGAATAAATCACAAGACACAATTAACAATCAGTTCTTTAAAAAGTCAGTCAGGACTCAATAAAAATTGAAACTTACGCCTTATACTATAATAATAGTGTGTAATTATTTTAATAAGAATTCGTTAATGATTTAATTAAACCACATTCCAAATACATCTCTGTAGTTTATCGATAAATCATTCCAATGAAATTAATTAGGTAAAATATTTTCAGCTTACTGTCGATACGTAGGTATATATAGAAATGGGAAAATTACGTAGCGAACAAGCAAAGTTAATGAATCATAAATTATTATCGCTTTTCTGGCTGAGCATCGCAATCAATTTAATTAACCTTCTACCTTTTCAAACGTTTGCGTACAAAATTTAGTTTAAAACTATGACTAAGCTTTTATTAACCTAAGTGATTAAACTAATATTCGTTATATACCTTCGAACTGGCTATTGAAGTTATTAATATTACGTACATATACGATAAATGAGATTTTTTTAAATTTACTAGATTTTTATGATGAATCAAAACCCATTACAACAGGTTTCATCATTGCTTCAATACGTTGAGGATAATTGACCTAGCAAACGAACCAAGAGTACTTTAAAAGAGGATAAATGGCGTTGACGGGAGAGCGCAGGCGTAAGGTGGTTACAGGTCCCCCCCGCGCTTGCCAGCTGCCACGTTCCGTCTAGCACCATCTCCCGTTGCGTTGCTGACGCAAATGCACGTATTAAGCCGGGTAGAGCTGGATGCGACATCGATGCGAGCGATCACAGCGGCCGCCTCGATCCATTATTTAATATCAAACTTACTATACATTTATTGTAATTGTAAACGTTTTCAATTAAAGCAAATGTACAGAAAGGCATAATTAACACGTTCAGCGCCACATGTATTTGTCATTATACACCCTAATTCAACTCTCACAGGCCAGTGTATATCTGGTTATACACCTTGAGTAGTCAATTTCAGAGGCCAGTGTAAATTACATCACATTTTTATACCCCAGATACACCAAACGATTTGTGAGGGCCAGGGCTATAAAGTCTATGTATAAAATGTTCGACACAGTGTATATTCACTGATACACTGGCCTCTGAAGTTGACTACTCAAGGTGTATAACCAGATATATATACACTGGCCTGTGAGAGTTGCACTAGGGATATACATGTGGCGCTGAATGTGTTAATATTTAGTTTAATAGAATGAAGATTTAGTGTCTACACTTAGATACTGTATTGTAATATGAAACTACATACTGTTATTTCTTTACTAACATTGAAGGAAAAACTATTATTGACATAGGTTTAGAAATGTTTAGCTATATCTAGCTGTGTAAAAACAAGGAAGAAAGTTATATATCAAAACCAATCACGTATTCTATGTATTTTAAATTTATTTACCTGGGAAATTGTTTTTGTTCTATAAATCACGAGCATTTTGCCCCATGGTACCCAAAAAAAGGTAAAAGGGTAGAAAGAATTGTTATAGACGTTGCCGTGGGGCTAGTATAAAATAAATAGCAACAATATCAGACGAACCACTTTCACGAAATAGCTCTCAAACGTATTTTTATACGAAGGGTACTTGGAAAAAGGGAAAAGGTATTTTTCCTTATATCACTCTAATTACACTTGGAAAGTAGTTCCAGAAATATGTATGTGGGTGTGTAAACAATAATACAAAATATTTTTTTTTCGAAGTACTAAAATGTTTTGACATAAAAGATCACAAACATACACGCACATAACAATCGTAGATGCCGTCTCTTTTGATTCAGAAAGTCAACATCTGACCGGGTCTTACATGAATATTAAAAAGAACATACTTTAGGTACATGTTTATTGAAACGTGGTTAGAGAAAGTTCTTTAAGGGCCGGCGGTGGAACAGCAGACTGCGAATAATAATTATGTATCTAATATTAATGTACCTAGGTCAGAAATTCCCGAAAACGGCGGGCTTGTATGAAAGGTTTATTGACAGTAGAGTAAGTTCGTGAGGTATGTAAGAATAGATAGAATCTTTCGGAGTAAGCAGAGACGTAACGAAGTCGTGAGTTTATGTATATATCTAATGGATCTGATTTTGTTTATCTGTGTTCAAGAACCAATAGTGATCGAAATCAGGATGTCCACAAATCGCTTTTTAATCAAGAAGAAAGTACGTGATCTTCTTAACAATGAGTTGGCAGAACGTTCACTTCGCTAATTACTTACACGACTGTGTATTTTAGTATTCAATTCATATGGATGTGTATGTATATTGTGTGTGTGTGTATACTTACAGTTCTGTATGTGTATTATATTATGTAGTAATGATGTATAGCAATCTATTCATGCAAGTAATAGTGTTTATTCCATGTAATATGTATATCTACTTTGTTATGATTATCTAAGTTATTATTACTAACTCTAAATGTTAAATTTTATTTTTGCATCTACCGTATAATATTTCTAAATCACCCCAAGGTTGACTGGTAGAGAATGCCCTGGGCATTAAGTCCGCCTTTGTACAAATTATTCATTAAGTTTTTAATAAATAAAATAAATAGCACTAACTACGTTGATTGTAGTCGAAGGACTATGTTATGACTTTGCTATTTTAGTTAAGAGGTTCCTAATATTAAAAAGCAAAAAATTACCTGACCAAAGAATCAAGGCCATGAACTCCCATCGCATGTAAATATAAGCGCAAATACACGATACAGGATATATGAAGTCAATATAAAACTCTCACATAGCTTTAAACAATACTAATTCGCATCGCACTCATTCTCATTGTAATAATATAATGAGAATGAGTGCGACTGCATGATGCTCACATAAGAGCATCATGCGGTTTTAAATGTACTTCTTACGACCTTTATAACAAAGTAGTGCAATACCATTATAGTACCAAGTTTATTACGATCAATCTTATTTAGAACCATTTCCATAATTTGATGGCCTTCTCAATATCCGATATCCGGTTCTAGTTATTTCAGTACAAGGTCGTGCAAAACGATAATATAGGTGTAGGAGTCTTCTGTATATTAAGGAGGTTGGGTTTACATCCGTGTTCTATTACGAGCATCAAAGCACAGTTAATGTTCAACCACCCGAAAACGCACAGAGCTATTAGTTTCAACGGATATTAATCAACTCCCCATGCTTTTGTACGTGCCGTTTCTATGAGCCTACATTATTTGGTGTTTAGAAACGGATTTGATAAAATATGGTTTTATGTTGTATTTACGGTGGTTGGATTTAAAAATAAAAACCATTTGTAAGCGAAGGCCTACACTTCGCACTTTTGGGGTTAAATGACTGCTCTGGAAGAAACACTCTTAAACTGAAATCAGAGCCTTTTAATGACTGGCCTTGTATTTGGCAATAAATATTTGTAGTTAAACACATTTGAGAGTATTCTCTTAAACTGGTATCATTCTAACTATTATAATAAAATCTATTTCTCCTCGAGGACAGCCAGTTTAAGATTTCTTAGTAATATTACAGGTGATTTAAATAAAAGAAATATTGTATTTGATATAAGACTAGAAGGATTCAGGCCAATAAGAGGCTAGAGTTCTATGGAATACTTAATAACAGCATTTATTTGAATTGTACATTTACAATCAAAGGGCCTGTATTCTATGCTTAATCTTTGGAGGCCTTCATCACCAGAAATTCATTAATTTCAGCTGTTCTGTGTTCATGCGTTTGCATACGTGTTTTACCGATTTTACTGATTTGCTATAGTACCTAGTTCTGTCAGAAATATATTGTAGGTAATTCAGACGATATGATAACCTTGCTCACCCAAAATGGTTAAGTAATTTAAAAAAATATATTAAACTAATTCATAATTTACAAAATTAGGCTATACCAAGTCTTAAATGTTGTTTCAAAATTGACCATATACAAACTATGTATACATCCTATTAATTACCTTTTAAAATTATTAAAAAGCCACAATAGATTTTTTATTTACTTTTAAAAGAAAAGCTAAATAGGTACAGCATACACTAGTTAAATAATTAGGTAAAATTTACGTTACACACGAGACGATGTTTAACGTAAATTTTGATGTAATTTAAATGTGAGATCAACATATCAATGGTTAGACTACTTTCTCATTAGGATATCTTTAACGAGACAAGAAAGTTTGAATGTTGTTTTTTTAGGATCTTATAAGCAAATACACATATTGTCTGTTATTTTTCTTTTTAATTTAATTGTCCGTTAGTTCAGTCCAGTGCAATATCCCTACTTTTCAAGGTTGTTTGTTGTCCCTTTGTGTACCTTATTTAATAGTAACTGTGCCCGCGACTTCGTCCCCACCTTTCAACCCCTTCCACCCCTTTCTTCGCATTAAAAAGTAGCCTACGTTTTTTCTCAGGCTCTAGACTATCTGTGTACCAAATTTCATTTAAATCGGGTTAGTAGTTTTGGCGTGACCTTTCACGACAGACAGACAGACAGAGTTACTTTCGTATTTATTATATTAGTAAGAATTAGTAAGGATAATGTTAAATTATTCTCAAATTCAAAATGAATTTTACTGCCAAAGGTATAAGGTATAGAGAAGTTAAGCGACAGAGCGTATGGGTAATTTTGGCGGTAAATATAGCTAATATATAAATATAGCTTGTGCAGCTTCTGAAACAAAGGAAGTAGCATAGACTAACTAGCTTTTATGTTGTTCAGTTTTGTCTGCCGGGGAGAAGGCGATGGCGTGGCCTATCCCTAAGCTCAAGCGGTATCAGACAGGAATTGTGCCTTTTCTTGGTTACGAGAAAGTAAATCTTTTTAAATTATTAAACCTTTAGCGATTGGTTTCGACATCTTTGATAGATTGGGTCTGACACAGAGTATCATCTGGTCAATCTATAATTATTAGCTGGCCATAGATAGAAATGGTGGCTATTGAGGGCCGTGATAATGAATACCTCTATTAGTTATTGGTTGACTGGGGGTTCAATCATCCGAGATTGTGCCATATTTTATACTCCGTCCTTTTCACATTATTATTTCAGGTTATATCATAAAATAACATCAAAGAACAAAAATATCAGAATTCTTACAGAGTACGTCGGAATACTTGTTTCTGGGATAGTATATGATAGCACCTTATCGTATACACTCATATGTTATTAACATTAATTTGTCCCCAGTCCTGAGCTCCATTATAACCAGAAAAATACATGTAGCATCCTTCCTGTATAGAACTTTCCCTAAACAACACAAATAACTGTCACCCGACTACGGAAAAATAATAATGATCTAAAATGTACGAAACAAGAAAATGTTTGAGACAGAAATCAAGACATAGACACAGATACAAAAGTGGTCTAGGTGTGGTCGCATGCCATTATAATTTTGGAGGTATTCTTGGCACCCACGTGGTATATAGCTAATTATACTCTTGTTAGTCTCTTCTCTTTATGTTAATAGACATTGATAGAAATTGGCCGTGAGTTTGTTTGTTCGATTTCTTCTCAACGATTTGGATACGGGCGGTTATATATAGACACAGGCAGATACGGTATTATCTGTCATCAATTTTGTTTATTTTAAATTTTATATTTGACATAGCAGCCTACTGTTTTGCGGTGACTATGTGTGTATTGATGTATAATTTTTAAAATTTAGTTTAAAAAAAGACGTTTTCAAACAATTTTCAAAGAATTTTGTGAAAAAGGATATTTGCCTTTGACTATGACATAATATTATTTAATTATAATAAAGAATTAGACAACCATTTAATACAGCAATATCAAAAACCTGACACAAGAAAGACAGTCAGCACTATTTCTGTCGTATGTTTCAGGCAGCCTAAAAATTTGGAGTTAAGTTTGGAGTAATTTAAGAACATTCCTGGAATAATTAATTCATAATATCTTATAAAGATCTCATAAGATAAAAAAAAGTCTTACATAGTTTATCCATTTTTGCTCCTCTTGTTCTAAGAGATGTACTTTAATTATCAGTAAGGTAAATTGATTAAAATGAAAAACAATATGGCAGGAAATTAATCAAATTAAATAGGGGATTCTAGCGCTTAATCTGGAATTATTTTAGAACTGCTTTCTTTTTGGTATTCTAAAATGGTGACTGATGGAATGTAATGTAATTTAATTAATCATTTTTGTAATGCTTATGTACAAAACTGTTTTAAAAACTTAGTAAACTTATAAAACTAATTATGTTAAACTGATTTTAAGTTAAATATTTTAGGTTGGAAGGTCACAACTAGAGGTTTGTCTAAAAATCTCTTTTTAGTACGTCCTGGTTAATTTACAATGTTATTTTTATTGTTGGTGATGTTTATTGACATTGATGTATGTTTAGTCGCGGCAAGAGTAGCCCACGTTTGGGATCATTCTGTATCTCCACGTGTCTCTCTGAGCAGAGAGAGCACAGTGGAGGAAATGCTCACCACCTTTTTAAAGAGGTACTGCATACTTTTAATACCCATTTTATGCCACATTATTAATCTTTGTTTCGACACCGGTGTTTTCCCTTCTTCTTTTAAATTGAGTATTATTCAACCCATATATAAGGGGTGTGATCGCGCTACCATTAACAACTATCGTCCTATCGCGGTGCTAACTGCCCTATCCAAGGTAATTGAACGAGTAATGAATATCAGACTCGTTAGTTACCTAGAGTCAAATAATTTATTGTCGCTCAACCAATTTGGATTTAGGAAAAACAAATCGACGTCTGATGCTGCCTTGAAATTAATCCCCGGTATCGTTGACAAACTCAATCAACGCAAAAAAATGTCTTACTATATTCATTGATCTTGCTAAGGCATTCGATATCATTCCGATTTCTTGCCTTTTAACTAAACTTGAACATCTTGGTGTACGAGGCCTATAACTCTAATTATTTCACAATAATCTTTCGGGTCGCACACAGAGAGTTAAAATTAACACGGCTCTGGAAATATTATTTCTTTTGCAGATGACACTGCTATCACCTTCTTTGACCATCATCATCTTCTTTTGCAGATGACTCTTGGACTAAGCTTCAAACTATCGCTCAGAATGGCTTTAATATCGTACGTAATTGGCTCGTATCTCATTCGCTCACATTGAATACCTCTAAAACAAAGCTCATTTAATTTTCAAAAAAGATGACTAGTGTTATACAATTATTGGACTCATGTCAAAGTATTACATTAAACTACAATATTAAGTTAATATCAAACTAATACGATAATATCAAAATAACAAACTAATGTCAAAATGATAAATTAATGTTAAAATAATAAAATAAATATCAAAATAGTAAACTAATGTCAATGTAATATAGAAAGTCAATAAATAGTTCAGTAGCAAATAAATAGGCCAATAATTAATTATCATCATTGTTTAACATATTCACAGAGTCATTAAGGTAATCTTCAATGCTATAGTAACAGTATTCCAGCAATATAGTATATATATATAGTACGCTTTATTATTTTCAAACTTATTTAAGCCATACATTGTTTTTAGTACCACTGGCAATTGATTAAACAGAGATATAGACTGTACACCCAAGTAGTGTTCAACAATGTTTAACCTAGGTATAAGGAAGAGCCTTTCGTCTAGTTGCTTTTCTAAGTTTTCTTTCGTTAGGGGCCTCAAATTTACATTTTTTTTTTAATTAAATCTGTAGCAGAACCAAAATATACAGACACGGTACTGTAAGAATTTTTAATGTTTTGAAGTGATGTCTGCATGATTCTTCTCTTTTAATTTTTACTATTATCTTTTTTTAATATTAACATTTCTAATGGGTGGATATTGTCTGGTAAAAAATCCCTTTTAGCTCCTCCCTAAAGACGGATAAGAAAGGCGGATTTTTGATGTAATGATAAAGAATGCGTTAATTATAAAAGGCGGATGTCTGACGTGCTTCTCGCTCTCCTATATCTCTGGTTTACTACAATAATCAGATTCAAAACATCAAGATATTGGTTGGCACTGCCTCAAGTGCAAAGTTACCAGTAATAAGACGTTCAGGATTGACTAGTATTATTTATTTTTAAAAATTAATGAATTTCTTTAAAAATGGAACCAAACCAACATTTAGATTTTAGGAGAAATATTTTTTTTTTCAGATTAACTTCAACGGTAATTGGCTTTGTAGAAATCCAAGCATCGAAAACCATATGGTATTCTGATATAAATATATGTACCTGTACACAGGCCACCTTAGATTTGAATGCAAATGCGATCGTTGAGAAATTAACAAGAAACAAGGCGCCCGATCGTCTCAGGTCTGCTCTTGCTTGAACGATATACGTTTCTATGAGATTATTTGTTTATTATTATAAATTTTCTGCAAATAGTACATATATCAGTTTTAGTTTTTTTTAAATAACAACATCTGAAGGATGTAATACTAATGATTATAATAGGTATATACTCGTATTCAGTGCCAATAGGATATTTAAAAAAAATATAGAACTGCCCATCATATTTTCATTTTCAACTTTTAATTTATAAATTCTTACTTTTTTACATTAAACTATAATACTACTTCTACTACATCTACTACACGTAGTTTTTATGTAGAAAAAAGAAATTAGTCAGTTTTAAAACTTACAACGAATTATGTGTAGAAAAATTTAATAATATACATAATTCGTTGCAAGTAAACCAGTAATTCATTTAAAAAAAAATTGTCTTCCATATTTATATATGTAACAATACTTATAATCATCTTTTAGGGAATTTAATAATGTCAGACACTACTGAAGAGTCAGTAAATCAGGTCGCTTCAGGCCCTGTATATAGTACCTAAAACACTTTTGAAGCCGACTGTACCTATTTACATCAAAATCATCGCCGATTGTGAATTAAAAAACCGCATCTATTAGGCATTACTTTACTATATTTATTTATTGTTTCAGCACTTTAAAACATAAGTAACTCATTTAAATAAAATAATTTGAAAAATACCACCAAAAGAAATAATATAGTAGAATTTATTTTACTTAAATATGTAATATCAATCATAGGTTGTTAACCATAGAGAAAAAAACTGAGATCTATTATTTGAATCCTACAGAAATTATAGAATTTCCTGTTGAGTTCAAACAGGTGTAAAATTAATATTTGAAATATTATCTTGGATCTACACTATTTACACCGAACAATAAAATACCTTGTTCAATTACATTTACAAAAAAAAAGAGATAGAGAGAAGATAAAATATTATACTTAAGAATTTAATAAGTGTTCAATTAGTCTAAACCAACATATCCTGATTTTTTTCAGTTTATGGTCATCTGGAGCTACGTGGAGAAAAATGTAGTAATTTTTTTTACGTTGGATTCACTTATTTTGGAGGACAGAAAAAGTATTGAAAAATGGCGGGAAAGCGTCCCTTTCTAGATGTTTCTCGGCCGTAACCAAACAACTTTACTGTTGATATAGAAAAATACGTAACATAAGTAGATGTTTCTTTGCAAAAAAAAAGAAACTAATACAATTTACTGTAGGAGTAAACTGTATTATTTTTTTTGCAACGGCAAATTTTTAGGGAAAATCTAATACCGATACATTTTAGGTTTGATGATGTAGATAATCGACAATTCCTTTATGGTTTATTTCGCATTTTTGAGCTATCTGCCGAAACCTTCGTATTGAGGAAATCTTGTACATAAATACTAGTACTTACCCATACGCACTTCATCGCAGAGTTTGTCGAAGATAACTTACCTATAACAAAAATACTTATTTTAAATTATTTATTCTATACAATTGGTCAAATGTTAATGGAGAAATTTCTACGCATTAAATTAAAGCTATTTATTATATTGTTAGTTTACTGAGATATATAATGACCTCATTGTTGGAAGAGAAAAAATGCCGACTGTTATTTTTTGGTCGTGTCTAAAAGCTTTCACAACAAATGGGGTTTTGCATTACCTACGATATATAACCTGTCTTCAATGTATTACATGCTTCCTGCGGATATACATCATGTTGAGCTATTTGCCTGACCATTTATTCAGTAACTGGTGAAAAATGTTCTATACTCGCCTTAAAGGCCCTTATGAATGAAGGTAGGATATTAAGTAAACAATTCAAGTAGTATTCCGCTTCAGATGAAGATGTATGTACTATTTAGGTAAAGGAAAAGCGTCTCGTTTCTCGTCAGAGACGGGTTAGGGGCATTTATATAAGTTAAGTTAGTTTATTAACTGTTTAACGGATACACCGTTACTTATAGAACCAAATGTAATAATGTCTCTCATGAAATTCTACAAGTGCGTAAAATAATTTCGTAAATAAAATAAGAAATTTAAAACTTTTCCAATAAACACACAAGTTAAGCCGCTTTGTATAAGCATCAGGGGAAAAGAGGGTTACGACATGACCGTTGAGTTTATGTAAGGCTATTCTTAAGTAAACTATGATATGCGAGAAGCCGTAACTTGAAACAACTTACATTCGACCGTATTAAAACTTAGCTGAAACTACAAATTACTTGGTAGATCGCTGGGTTTTAGGAATGGGGTAATATAAGGCAATGTTGTGTGATAACAACAATTACGAAACCCTATTCCATAGGGGTCAGCTTTTTGATAGTCTCACTCTCCAGGTCATAACTACCATATCAGGAGCAAGATATTTACTTTACAAGTAACGTGTTACCCATATCCGTTACCCGTATACTGGGCACAACACGATGAGTGAGCTAAATAAAATCAAAATTATAATTTGTTTTTGTTTTAGAACTTTAAGTAACAGAATGATTGCTAAAAAAAATCTTACCATAGAAACTCTTTTTAACAGACGTCAAGAAAGAAGGAGTTTCTCAATACGATTAATTTTATTCGCGATATTTTCACCAATTGTGAATCGATTTCAATCTTTTTTCTTAATTCCATTGGAAATTGGTCTAATTTAAATTTGGAGAAAATATTAAATTTCTAAGGGTGGAAAATTAAGCGATACAGAATACAGCATAATTATTTGAATTTACCATGATTTAAGCGCATTGAAGACTGTTTATACCTAATATCAAAAAATTGTAATAATATCGTATGAAAACATTATAACCAAATAAAGAATCATAAAGATTCCTCTTTCCCATTGAAACTTTGAACACGTATGTAATGGGAAGAATTGCACCGATGCGTGCAGTATTATATGCCTTAACTATAAAAAACCGAATGCTGACCTTGGGAATCGAACCTAGGACCTCAGCACGGTACTCGCATATAGTAAATATGTCACCGAAATGCGTCTAAACGGTACCGTGTTTAATTAAATAAAACATTGGTCGTTTACTTTCATACTACCAATGTCAAACAAAAGTTTGTTGACATAATAATGTGACGTGTTTGTACACGCTGGCAGCTAAAGTAATAGAACAAAAATATATGTAACGGTTTCAGAGGTACACTCTTTGGGCAAAAAAACCTCAATATCGTTCAATTCTAATTAATATTATAAATGAGAAAGTGGTTGTTTGGTTGTCCGTTTGTTATGCGTTCACGCCGTTATTACTCAATCGATCATCGTGAAATTTTACATATAAGTTACCAGGGATACAGAAAAAAAATACGTGTGCGTCTCGGGACACTCGACAGAAGTGATAACTTAAACTAATACGGCTAGCGCTGTCGGTTGGAGTGAGAGAGGAGGAGCCTGCCTACCGCTGCCGTATGCGTGAGAGAAAGGGAAGCCAGACAGACTGGCGCCGTAATGCGTTACGTAACGAAGCGGTTTACCCTCCCGTAATAAGTTATCACTTCAAAAGACACAGGGTTTTTATCCCGAAAAAAAACAATGTTCACTAGGGATAGAACAATTACTTTTAGGTGAGTGACGCCGCGGGATACAGCTAATCACTACATATTGTAAAACAAAGTGCCTCGCCGCGTTTGTTTGTCTGTCTGTTCGCGATAAACTGAAAAACTACTGAACGGCTTTTCATGCGGTTTTCACTAATAGAGAGAGTGATTCATGAGGAATTTTAGGTGTATAATTTGTTAAAATGTTGTGTAAATTGATTGAAATATGATGCTGATTGTTGAACATGTCTCTGCCGTGCGAATCCGGAAATAAACAACAATCATCATTTAAAAATATAAATTCAGAAAAAAAACATTGTTAATAACATGAACGTAAAAAACGCGTATGTCAAATAAAAAATAAAGTGGCTATAAAATCGTGAATATAAAAATTTCACTTCAAACCCTTTTTTATTCAATTTGTCCTTAGGGCCTTTTAAAATAATTATCCTCATCAGAATGTATAAACCGGAAAACACATGGGACGGGTCGAGTCTAGCTACGAAAGAAGCGGGATCAATAGAGACTCGACCCTGACACCATTTACAGTGGCCGTACCTTAGTGGCCGCATTCAAGAATAAACATTAGGCCTTCAGTATCATTTTACAGTGAAGCAGAGAGGGTGGCGTCAACCAAACTAGACAGAACAAATTTGCATGTAGCGTGGAAAGTAATGAAAGTATGTATTTCATGTTTATGAGAACAGTCAACTTCCTAGTTAACATGCGACATTGTTTATTTGGACGACACTTTTCGTTTGTTCGGGTAGGTTTAATAATAATATTAAGTTGAATCCTACTAATATTATAAACGTAAAAGTTTGTGAGGATGCATGGATGTATGGATGTTTGTTACCCTTTCACGCAAAAACCACTGAACCGATTGCGATGACACATAGGCTAGTATCTAATAAATTTGCAAAGCAGAGGTTATTATATTAGTGATCTTGGATTGTTTGTACCCCTTTCGAAGCAAATTTCGAGCACGGAGTAATGTAAAAATGTTAATACTGAAAGTTTATATGTAGAAGACGTGCAGTAAGCTAGCTTTTTTTAGACAGTATGTGTTTTTTTTATTTAAAAATTATGTGTAAAGGGTTACAAAAATCTACAGAGGTCCTGAATACATATGTTGAGGTCATGGTAAGAAAATTATTGGCTTGATTTATGTAACAATTAGGATTAAAATTTAATTAACTGTAATTGAAATTCGAACACCAGGCAATCCGTAATTAAAATTAGAAATCTAGTTTAAACAAGAAAGTAACAGAAATGGTCTTTTAAAAAACAAATTAATTTGTCAGCTAAAAAAGTTTCTACGATAAAAACTACGACACTAATTTGGATAATAAGTCTTATTTATCATACCTTTAGAAATACGGCTTTCTTAGATTTGAAGGCCCCCATGCAAACTATAATAGAAACATCTTGATACTTGTATCGCTTTGCGTATGTTTCAATATATATTTATATCAGCGTTTGTTTGCTTATAGATAATTATTACCAACAATAGTAAATAGTTGTCCGTCGAAAGATTTATTATTATATCTAGTTACTGAGTAATCTTCAAACACTATAAACTTAATAACATTGAACACTCTAAGAGTTACAGTAAAATATTTATTTATATTGGCAGTTAAAGACAATACTACACGCAGCATTTAACATTCATTATCAAGACGAAATATCACAGGTGGATCAAGCGATATACAAGCAGGAACTCTACTTAAGTAATAACGTTGAATATATTCAATTAAATTAAATAACTTCTTATTGTTAATGGAAATAGAACATTAATAAATGTCAACAATTCACTTGAACGGTAGGCCTTAAAATTGACTTCACTTAAACAAGCAGGATATGTTTATATTTAATATACGTATTTTCACGATAGTTTCATTTCATTTATAACTATAACAACCGTAGAATTTAATATTCAGTTTCGCATCAAAACGTAGCAAGGACGCCGCAACTCTTCTTTGTCCGTGCACTTGATAGTAAAAGCTTTGTATTTACACAAACAAAACGTCTCAATTTTCGGTTTAAAGTTCTCTTTCGCGACATTCGACACGTCTATTTTGATACACAGTCAAATGTTAGGGACCCACAATTTCATTCTATTCATTATATTACTAGTGAGAGAAGTTAACCTCAAAATAATATTTTTAATACTACGCTCATGATCCGATTGGAGGAACCCAGTGCGCAGCGACGCGCGCTGCGCTGCAGCCGCGCAGGCTCCGCCGAAAACCTCCGAGCTCGACCGAAACACCCAGATCTTGCTCTTCAGACCTTCACTATTACGTTTGTTGGGCTTGTGCATACCTACCTATCACGTATACGTATACTACCTGCTAAATATCTGTATCACTCGTGAAGTAGGTACCTAATGGCAAAAGGAAGCTTTTGATCCCAAATTATTATCAAGAGCCTTTCCCGTTATATTTAGAATAAATTATTCACTTTTAAATTTAATATTCCTTTTAGAATTAAAAAATAATTATATTGGAAAATAAGAAAATTAGCATTTGGCTTCTTGTTTTTTCTACGGTCTCATAAAAAACATTTAAACACAACTTATTTTATAGAATAAAGATGTATCTTTGTGTAAAGTGTACTTTATCCTATTACGTGGCTCCAAGTAGAATATGTACTAATATTATAAATGCTAATGTGAGTTTCTTTGTTTGTAAAGTTTAAACGCCTTAACTTCGTCTCACCTAACCAATCATCATGAATGTTAATGGAAATGGAACATTAATAAATGTCAACAATTCACTCGAACGGTAGGAAAACTTATTGTTGCTGTTGACAACTGACTACTTCATATATTCTCCGGAATTTAACATCGTCTTAAACCTAATAATATACAAATTAATTATTACGTATGTAATAATTATACGTAACATAAGTTATTTCTAAGAAATGCCGATCTCTCCTGAAACGAGAAATCGATTATACAGATTGTTAAATACCGGTTTCCTCAATCACACAAGAAGGTGAATTGAATTGCGGGTCACGAATATATAAATATGCGGATTGGCTTTCGATTATAACAGATTTTGAAATGTTTCGTTTATATGGTATACGATTTATTTATTATATCTTATTTTCAAATAAGGTTTTTTACATTTTTTTTTTAATTACTAGTAATGTGGGTCACATTACTAGTAATCTCGTTAACCCCTCCAGCTAAGCTTAACGCTTGTGTTAGGAGTGGGTTCACGACGGTAGTGCACTGGGTGGGGTTCGAACCCGCAACCACTTGATCGCAAGTCCAACGCCTTAGCCATTACGCTACCGACGTTATTTGACCAACCTTAATTTAAAAATTGTGTAGTGTGGAAAAACAATAAATGCTAAACATTTCAGGGCTCGAGAGTAACACACAGATAAGAAAAAAATAGTTAGTTAATATAAAAGTAATGCTTTTATAGTAGTCAAATCTGCAACATGCGAATGCCCATAACATTTAATATTCGTACACCACTTTACTTCTTCTTAGATATTTGAGCTTAGTTGGAGAGTATGAACAAGCTACGAGTAGCTTGGAGTTTATTTGTAGGATACAATTTGTGTCGAGGTCATCCCGCTACGACCCAAAGTTATCGAGATAATAATATAACTTACAGTATTCGGTAAGGCTCACCACATCTACCACTGGACTGTCAATAATTAAAGTGAACGAGTCTTAGAGTTAATCGATTGGATTTGGAAGGCTTTCTTCTTTCAGGCTACAAAAGTATGCTATGGCAAAATGGCCATATGTCCTTGTGCACTGTAAAACATTGGCCAGATTGCCAAGAATATTTTGATGTGTATACTGTGGCATCGTTTCAGAATTGTTAACAAACGATTACTTCCTGCCTTTAATGTTTAATGGTACTTAATAACAAAAAATCTGATTTTTAAAAAGCACTTAGCTTGATGTAATAAAAATAAATTATATTCTAATACAAATTGTATAAAAATCTAATATTCCGTATAATTTTTTTTTTTATTTGTCAATCTGTTGTCTTGTTTATTGTTACTGGTACTTTCAAGTTTGTATTTGTGTAGCTGGTATTTTGTGAAGTTGGGCTTTTATGGATCGGGTATTTTCTGATAAACATTCTATTAATCAAAAGTGCAACCTTTTTTTCATAAAAATATTTACAAAATTATATCTCAACTTTAATCTTATTTTATTTACCCACATTTTTGTATTTTATACATAACTAGTAATCCGCCCCGGCTTCGCACGGGTACAAATTATACACCTAAAGTTCCTCATGAGTCACTCTGTCTATTAGTGAAAACCGCATGAAAATCCGTTCTGTAGTTTTTTCAGTTTATCGAGAACAGACAGACAGACGCGGCGGGGGACTTTGTTTTATAATATGTAGTGAAGAGGTACAAGTAAAAAGATACTTTCGAAGTTTTAATCTTCGATTTCAACGGGCAATAAAACCTTTTAAATAAATTGTGATTAAATGTTACATACATTTCATTAAAAGAAGAAATTAAATTAAAAAGGCAAATATTCTTTCTTCTTAATTTAAACACGCATTTATTAGCTTCCCTTGTAAGTAACTTTGTAAACAAATTTTTAAAGTCAATTTTAACCTATGTCTAATTATCAATTTGAACTATAACTTAGTATTTATATGTAGTTCGGACGACAATGACTATAATTTGGCATCTTGGAGTGGGTCTGATGATGGAACCAGGAGAGTAGAACAGACCAGTAGGTGCTTAGTGCCTTTATAATGTTACCTATTGTGAGGTTCGAACCTCTTTCGAGCCTTGCGGAAAGCTGGCTGGTAGAATAATATTTAAATCATTTCGAATTGTGTTTTGGAACTTGTGTAGAATCATTAGAAAAAAGACAGAAGCGCCAATATATTTTAGTTTATGGAAGCGCCGCAGCGAGCAGTCAGAGTGGACGGCTGTCAAGTTGCTGGGCCACATCTGTGAAGCCATTATAAAGTTGTATCTATTAACGTTGTTAATTCAATTTCCAACATACAGCCTTTGTCAATTGTTCTCCTTCTACATCCACACCCGATCCCCTAAATCCTCTCTGCCAAGCGAGGCGTTACACTATTATTTCCAATTAAGTTTGAAATCGATTATTTTTCACTTTTCAGTGCCCTTTCTTAGCGCTCTTTGTAGTCGGTTTAACTTTTTGTTTAAAGTGTTTTGTTTTTTCATTTTTAGAGTAATGTACGTACGTAGCAGTCTTTACTGGAATATAAATTACCGAACTGCACTTCGTTAGATTATATTAACTTTAGTTTAATAAGCCTGATACTTTATTTAAATAAGCTAGCAACTTGCTGCACTTCATTGAATAAGTTATAAAAACATCCTCCTTTTTTAAGTCGGTTAATAACAATAACATTCATCACTCTAAACGTCAATGTTGCTTAATTTTAAGAAAAGGCAACAAACACACTACATCTGTCCTTAATTTCTGAGAGTTTCCTTCGTTTTCCCTCAGATTCAGACTTAGTGACAATGGAACCACCTCGGGAACAGACCCTTTCAAACAAAAACGATTTTTTGAAATTGGTCCATATATGACGGAATTATCAGTGAAAATACACAAAACAAAGAAAATACATACTGCCGAAAATAAAAACTACTCCTTTTTTGAAGTCGCTTAAAACTGAATGGCTAAACGTATTGCTAAGCGCATAACTCGAAACTCTCGGCACCTATTTGATAAATTTTTATTTTCAAATATTAGTTGAAGTGCGAGAAAGGTTCTTAGGAATAGATTTTTTTAAAGGTTTTTTTATTTTTTGTGAGATTGCCACATTCTAATAGCTTATGATAGAACGACGTCCTTCGGATCAGGTAATACAATATAGAAATTGGAAGTATTTTACTGAATCATTTCTGAGTTGTGGCCTTTTCTTTGAAAAGAGGTCAAGCTTTTAAACACTTGATAATTTCAGATGTATTGAATATAGGTTGTTACTCATTTACGCAGCCCATACATTGTAAGACCCATATATTAGTAACACTAGACTGCTTACCTCACTGGATGTCAGGTAACATATCCGGGAGTCGGTGCTATCAATGGATGCCTGTTGAACAATTCCATAGCGTGTTGACTCACGATCGCTTGTGTACTCCGAACGGACGCTATCTTGTCGGTCGAAAACACCCCTGGAACAAAGGTTAATGTTTATCTTCCTTAACTCTATTGGGCTTGTGTATTTAACTTCCAAAGTAGGTTTTAAATTAACGAAGGATACAAAAGTCTATCGGATGTTTACTTTTCTTCCGGCTTGTTCTAATCTGCTTACTATAAGCCTTATAAAATGGGAAACAATTTTGTACCGGTGGGAACAAGTACTTAATTTATATTTGTCGCAAAATGTACACATAATTTGTTTGTACAATCAATCATCAATATAACTAAAGAAAACTACTAGAACTATAATTTTGGAACGAAGTTCCTTATGGGACGTTGCGGAGGGGGTACCCTAGCCTGGCAAAAAACGTCCGTAACGTAAGATTTTTATGTATAAGTATATGTATGATGGCTATACAGTGTCTAATGTATAGATGACTGTCTAGATTAATGTATGTAATGTAATGTATAGATTATTATTAACTATTTTATAAATAATTGTAAATAAAATAAAGGTGTTAAGATAATTTTGTAGTTTTTTGGATTTTTATCGATAAAAAAATCTTAATAAAATGTATACCCAAATAATTATTTTCTTTATACCTCGAATAGAACTTGAAATTAATATTTTTATAATAAGGAACTTCGTTTCTATCTGGTGTCCCACGACACCAAGCAGTTTTTTTTTATCTTTTCACGTATTTTCATAAGGACAACGGAGGGTAACTGACTTGTCCTATTAAATTTACTTTTAGAACAAATTAAAGTTAGTCGTACTAAAAGTTTTCGTTTTTCCATTTCATCTAATGAATTATTAAATGGACCTGTCAAAGGGAATGAAAATCCGTTTATTCCATTTCGGATCATGTCTGATAGACAGTCAGTAATGAGAACTTCATTCGAACTCGGATTTCACTGCTGCCAATCATTTATACGAATTGTAAATGAACATCGACTTTCCAGACGTCGTGGATATTAAATATTTTTAATCATAACTAAAATCATAATCAAGTAAAACATGGATTTCAAATTATACAAGCGTAACGTTATAATGTAAGTTAATGGTAAGAAGTTATTTTAGTTAGTAGTAAATGATACGCTATTTTTTTCATTAAATTATTAAATTAGCTAATATCAAAAAGTTGTTTTGGCCGATTGAGCATGTGAATTTCGTAACAAATGACGACCATCGTATTATGTATCTGGTCAAATACATGATACCAAGAGTGTGTCTAACTGTTCAATGCATTATTTAATTTAATATTATTGTAATCGGAATGTGAAGTACATGTGCTTAGATCGGGTGTGAAAAATAAAGAGAAAAATTCAATTCTATGAACAGAATTTCTACAATGTTTTTCATAATGTGACCAATCTAGAGATCTCTTTAATTACTGCAAGATATACATTTTATGATTTATATATGTCCGCTACTGTCCCTAACTTTTTAGCTGTAACAAAATAGCTAATGAGTTACATAATGTTTGTGATTAATTACAGGGGCTTAAAATTTGGCAGGAACCCAAATATTTCGACGTCGTCTTATTTAATTACTTCTTATCCATTAAATACTGTTTTCAAACATCAACAAAAACATTAGAACATAAAATTTAATATAAATTTGATATTTAAACAAAAAAAGGTTATTTTGAACTAAAACAAACAGCAAGTAAAATTTTCGTAATTTTCTGAAGTTCGTCGAAGGTAATTTTTTGAATTGAAATATTTATGGGTTAGCCGGCCGGCATGGGGAACTTTGTGTCTATGAAAAAAATGCACTATTCTGGGTGGATAACTATTTACATTCCCTCAAATTGAGACCAGAAACAAAAAAAATTAAACTAACTTAAAAGTTAGTTTAATTTTTTTTGTTTTCACCTTTACGTTCCATGATATAATCTATATATGTAAAAATGAATCCCTAACGCTCACGCCATAACTTGAGAAAGACTTGGCCGATTTCATTCATCTTTTTTTATGTTTTCTAATACTTTGTTGAAGGTTCTTACTGAACGAAAAATTAAGAAAATTGAGCAGAACATCGGTTCCCGTGGAATACATTTATTTAAATGTATCCCACGGGAAGTCGCGGGCAACAGCTAGTTGTGTATGGCCTGGGGGTAGCGGGTTGGGCTAACCGTTACCCCAGCAGAAGGAGGCCTGAGACGGTGGCGCGACGGGTTCCGCGCGCGTCTCTCTTATCTGGACGGGGGGTAGGGCCCCCCTATTGCACGGTGTGGTCGCCTGGTGATCAGGAGGCCAAAGTCTGCAGGGATTCTCGGAAACTTCCTTCCTAGGGAATCCCGGGTCCCCTGCCATAGACTCACTTGTGACGGAACACCGTGTGGTTTTAGTCGGTTCGAGTCCGACATACCACTTCACCCTCGGTGAGATGATGACCCGTGGGGGTTTCTACACGATAAAAAAAAAAAAAAGCTATTTGTGTATATATACGGGAAATAACGCGATCACGAAATAGGTACTACATACCTCTAAATTGCCTGACGTTTCGACCAGGTTGCACTGGCCGTGGTCACAGAGTGATCGCGTTAATTCCCGTATATATACATAAGTAGTTGACCCGACAAACGTTGTCCTGTCTTAACTATGAATACTGAATTCGAATTGGTATAATTTGCAGTGTGCATTCTCCCAATCGCGTCAACTGTCACACGACTGAGCGTTTCTTGTTTTTTTTAATAAAAAAGTTTAAGTTATATCAAAAGTACTAAGGTTACATTAGAAAAGTTAATTTAGTTAAGTTTTCTTAAATTTTCTAATTATCCTCGCAACTTTCTTAATTTTTTCTTTCATAAGAACCTCCTGACAATAACAAAAAAAAAAAGATTTAGCGAAATCGCTCAGGCCGTTCATGCGTGATGCCGTGACCAAGGGAAATAGGGATTCATTTATATATATATATAGATAGATTATACCATAACTTAAAAAAAAAATCTTATTACACACTACATTAGTATAATATAAATAATTTGCAATTTATATCGTACTACTGTAATGTGTAATAAGAGGACTACAACAGAAATGAAGTCATGACAATTATTTTAATGTAAACTAGTTGTTTTAAAATAAACCGAATAACAATTTGTGCTTTAATAATATTAAATAACAAACGTACCGCTGCTCGAAACTGTCGGCTCTGGTACTCCTGTAGCCGGAGTCATTAAGGCTGTCGTTGTGTCGGAGACTGGGCAGGGAGTCCCAGGGTGAGCGGCGAGGCCCGGGTGGTGGGGCACCGCGCCACCCGTCCGAGTGACGGTACCACGCTGCTCGGGCTGACTCACCGATGCATGATGCGCAACGGGATGTGCTCACGAAGCTGTGTAAAACGTAGATTATTGTCGTACCGCCTTTGATAGTTAGAGCTGAGATTACCGCCAGCGTTAATGAGAATTTCACTTGAATAAATAACAAGATTAATTATCTTTCATCAAGGACGAAACAGCCGAAAGAGAAAAACCTCTTTCCGACAGATCAAAGAACATTTCACTTTATATTACAACTAATAACACAAGTATGCATGGGTAACATTTTACAAAATTGAATAGTGGTTTTTTATGGAATTCGAGGTGCTAATCAACGGAAAATCAATTAAAAAATTCCATCACGTAAGGTTTTCTAGCAATCTTAATAAATGCTACTGTTGTACATAGATATTATTATAATAAGTCTCAATCTCGATATTTACATTAAACCAAATTTCCATGTTTATTTGTGTGAGTAGGATAGTCGCAACGAAGATTTAGGTAAAAAAAAAATGACCGAGAGAAAATCATTGAAACCCGAAATGAAAAATATATTGAAAGAAAATTTTGTCGATGTAGTCAAAGTGCTCCTACGTCCTCATCATATAAAGTTTGGACTGATTAGTTTAAATATCTCTGTAATTAATTACCATCACTTACAGAAATCAAGCTTACTAAAGGGATATTTGTTGGTCCAGATATTCGAAAACTCAAAAAAGACGAAGGCTTAAATGATCTCTCAAGAAAATGAAGCATGGATTTCTTAAAAGTAGTTAAAATAATTCTATTCAATAAGAAAAAATCAGAGTCCATCTAATTGGTGGAAAACCTGTCAGACAATTTTAGGGAATTAGGATGCAACACGAGCTTAAAAGTAAAGTTCCTAAAATGTTCCCTTCCTTGCAAAATAAATTGGGGATTTAGGTGACGAAGGAGAGAAATTCCATCAAGACATAAAGGCTATGGAAAGACATTATGCCCATTATGAAGGGAGATGGAATGTTAACATGATTGCAAACTATTGCTGGATGTTGCAGAGAGACACTGAGACAAATGAACACAGACATGAAATCTTTAAAAAGAAGTTTTCATGACAAACGGAAGAGATGTTACGAGGATTTACAGCAGTTTACTTTGTGAGTTTATTGTTAACATCATAAAAACCAAAATATGTAAGTGATTTTTTTTTATATAAATAAAATAACCTCTGCAGTTGTAAAAAAAATAGGCAGTCATGGGACTGCCGACAAAAGTGAAAACTTAAACGAAACGACGAACTTAAAACGTCACATTGACAGGTTGGTGACATTAATTAATAAAGAGCTGACAGAACTTAATGTTTAGATTAGCGCCCTCTAGTGGATGTACATATGTATTATTAGCGTGATGGTCACGAGTTCAGCAATCAGCAAAAGTGCACAAACGTGGCTAAAGAAGTTTACACTTCAAAAAAAGTGTGTGTCAGCTCTGACGCACGACTGGAGTTCAATTCACTGGAGTCTCTCTCTCTCTCTCCCTCCCTCCGTCCCCCCCTCACCCCTCCCTCCCTCCGTCCCCATGTCTCTCTGACGCTGTACATGTAAATATAAGAAATTCGCCTCCGTCTTACGAATTTTCGATCTCGTCCTAAAAATATTTTTTAAATATATGACACTCGGACACATTTTCGATCAGGGTCACGTGTCCTGACGCGAGTTCAAAATTTTTTACCCATCCCAAAAAGTGCTCAACGCCGATAAAGAAGTTTTCAGTTCAAAATTATTTTTTTATATCTTGTATACCTAGAAAACCTTACGTGATAGAAAAAACTAATAGATTATTCTAAATCAAAGTCCCAAATTAGGTACTAAAGATACTTTTCAAACTATTTTGAAAAGGTAATTTTGGATACCTCTCTATTATTATATCTGATTATTATTATTCAGATTTTTATAAACAGTGAAGAGATTGATAAATAGCCTATATTATTATAAATTATTACATCGTTACCGCTAATCAAAAAATGGTAAACAGTAAAAGTGCCGCGTTTTAAGCTTCAGATGAAAAATAAACAAGCCGTCCAAAGTTAAACTAATTTGGATTGGACGTTCCCGACTGGCCCAGTTGGGTTGGTCATTCCTCCGTGTCAGATTACCCGCTTTAGTTTTTGGATTTCCAGCAAATTATTTACAATTAAGAATTCTTTATATCAATTCGAAAAAAAATTGTATATACTCGTTTGGTATGTTAATAATGTAAAGCTGGTCCGTCTATTATATTATTAATATTTATCATTAGGTTTATACACAAGATTGAGCATTTTTCAGTTAAGCTTTTAGCCCTAGACAATGGACTGGAGTAGAGTGATTTTCAATAAAAATAGACTTAAAATTCTGATTGCGTATAAGTTAACAAGTAGAGGGCTCTGTATCCGCATTTAGATTCACAGATGGTCTATTATGCGTTCAGATAACTGGCTAGTTGAGCCAGTCTAGGTTCTTCCAGAAGCACACAAGCCACTCGGGGCAGTCACAGGCTTCTAGGAGCGACTTCACAATCGCGAGGATACTTGCCTGTTGGGTAAACACTCCGGCCCGGCAATCGATCGTTGCACGCTTTACGAGTCCATTGCCTTACCCAAGACGAATTTGGTTCAAGAGGACCCGCCACCAATATTATGAATATTTTAAATTTTGTACTGACAATCATAAACAAACAACGCCACTTTCTATTTTAAGATATAAGGAGTGAGAAGTTTTAAGCGTTGTTTTTATATTTAGAACGTACTTATTAATTTTTTCAGAAAACTATAAATAAAATAATATAAAATAGCCCAGTTTTTTAATTATTAGAACACCATCTGCTATTGTAGCATTGTATCCCACTTATTTTATTGTATTTATAATTGAAAGCCATTGCAGCTTTGTGTGCAAAAGGAATTTTGGTTTTTCGTTTATTGTATTATAATTTATATTTATATAATTTTTTATGTTATAAAACAATGTGTGAAATTCTTATTTTTGAATTTCTTGCTCTATATTTATTGTTCCACATAATTTTGAAATGTGTTTTCTTTATTAGATGTATAGTTCTTGTATTCATATTTAATAACCTTTGTGTTGTAAAATAATATTAATTAAAATGCCGTAAAATATAATTATAAGTACATTATGTTATTACCCTATTACCTACTTTTCTTCTTTACTTTACTCAGGCCGTCGTCATTCAAATGCGGTACAATATCTTTTGATAGAATCAACTGAATTTAATTAAATAAAAACTAAAATAAATTTTACCTATGGATATGCTTTAAGGATTTCTTACTTAATTTCTTACATAAACTTAGTACTTTAGCCGTGATGCGTTTTCAAACAAACAGACAGACTGACATTTCTAAAAATGATAGCAATGTGCATACTTTTTTTTCAGTATCTTGCAATTTTTTTTTACAAAATTCTGAAATGTGAAATTTACGTATTTATTATATGTATATAGAAGGTAAGATATTTTATGTTGATCGCCTCTTAAATCTATTCACTTTGACACCTACGAATTTATAAAAATAATGAAAGTTCTCTTCTCTTCCCCCAGTAGTTTACAACGATATTGATATACCATATTCGTCTAATGTAAAAAATATCGGAGTTTTTATTGATTGTAACTTATCATGGACCACTCACGTTACTGAGGTGAGCAGGAAGATATTTGGTGCAAATCATTCGCTTAAGCGTTTTCAAAATTTTCTCCCCTTTCAGACTAAAATCTGTCTTTCTCAATCCCTTCTTGACTATGCTGACGTTTCCTCTCTCGACGCTAACGAAGACCTGTGGAACAAACTAGAACGATTGCAAAACCTATGTATCCGTTTCATTTTCGGTTTAAGGAAATATGATCATATTTCTGAATTCCGGAAACAACTGAAATGGCTACCTATTCGGCGGTGTCAAGTATTCACATCCTTTCTTTACTCCATTTGGTTCTTCACAATCCTAACTTTCCTTCATACCTGCGTGAGCGCTTCGCGTATCTTGTTCCCAGGAGCAAACCTTGTCGCTCCTCATCTTCTCTTTTGCTTCTAATTCCTTCTCATAATTCTACTCGTTATGATAATTCTTTCACTGTTACTGCGTTACGGCAGTGGAATTCCCTTCCCCATTCTATTCGCGATATTATTCTTTACTATCCTCTCTTCACTCCCAAGGTTTGCTGGAAAAAAACTCAACTATGGGTTAAGCTCGCCTTTGTACACGAATACGAAAGTTTCCACAACGCCCAATTTGCGTTAAAAAAAATACCATTTATATTTTTTTGCAGTTTTCTTTGTCAATACAAATCCCAATATCATCAATACGAAGATTAATTTATGAACATTGAATCAGTTGGTTTTAAATTTTAAAATACACGCCAATCTACAGTAGTGGCACGCGAGGAATAGTTTAATACTTTAACTATTTTAATAATCGATGTTCAAAGCGAGCCTGACCGTTGAAATTCACAACCAGGTGAGTTACAATAAAGAGAGTAAAAGCAAGATAGGGAACCATATATACTTTGGCTTCTTTTTTTGCTTGGCGTTTTCAGACTTTTGTCTGGCTCCGTCTTACGAATTTCCGATCAGGTCACGTGCCTTGATGCTCGTTAAGCATTTTTTACCCATCCCAAAAATTGCACAACGCCGCTAAAGAAGTTTTCATTTCAAAAATATTTTTACGACATCTGTGGATTCTGCGCGATACTACTGTAGTTTGATATATACTTATGTATTATACGGTATAGATCCACTAGAGGGCGCTAATCTGAACATTGAGTTTTGTCAGCTTCTAATTAATTAATCTTTAAAAAATGTGTTTTCACTTCTGACGAGCAGTCCTACGACTGACAGTTTTTTTATAGAGGATTTCTTCCTCGTAGCCCCTGAGAGCTAGTTATAGTGTTAGTCAATACAATTCCCAATATCATCAATACGAAGATTAATTTATAACAATCAGACAGTTTTAAATTTTGAAATACACGCTAATCTACAGTATAGTGGTACACGGAGAACAGTTTAATACTTTAACTATTTTAATAATCGAAGTTCAAAGCGAGCTTGAATTCACTGCCAGGTGAGGTACAATAAAGAGAGTAAAAGCAAGATAGGGAACTATAAATACTTATGTACTTTAGTCACAATTCCTTTGATATTTCTATTACGTATTGCATTTATAGGGCTGTTAGTTGAGTTACTTTGTACAGCTATTACTCCGCCCCTGAAAAACACAAGGTAACGGCATATTGCAGTTATGCAGTTCAGCACATGTTCAATGCCTGTCGTTACCGAATGGTAAAGACAGGCGGGAATCATTTTAATAATATCAGAATTGAAATTATTAAAGTGATTCTGGCGATATTGAAAAAAGATATTAGTATTTGGAAAGCGGATGACCGGTTGCTATGGCGAACCTTGGGAGAGGCCTATGTCTAGCAGTGAACTGCAATAGGCTGATGGATAAATGGATGAATAAAAAAGTAATCATGATGATTTGATAGTTTCTTCGAGATTTATGAAAATCATAAACGTATGTTTGCTCTTACGACTTCTTGAGTTTTGACATTGACAACGTTTTTTGCCTGACGTATGGTAAGAAATTATATTAAGAAGTCAAAACATTTTCTAATCAAAATTTATTTCATCACTACATATTATAAAACAAAGACTCACGACGCGTAGGTCTGTCCTTTCGCAATAAACTCAATAAATACCGAACGGATTTTCATACGATTTTCACCAATAGACGGAGTGATTCATGAAGAAGGTATAGGTGTATAATTCATTAAGGTTTTGTGTAAAATGGCTTGAAATATGACGACGATGATTGTTCAATAATCATGATTATGTTGCCGTGCAATGCCGGGTTGCTAGTTATTAATAAAAAAAAACGTCCCATGTGACCTCAAACGTCCAGTTTCAAAGCCAAGCTGGCATCCAAAAAGCTTGGAGATTGCTTGGTTAATAGAGCGAAGCGGTACTTTACCCGGGGCAAAGACTTTTATTATACAAGTCACAAGTCCATCCCCATATGGAGAACTGCTGTCATCGACTTCCACGATCCCAAACTCACTAGCGATATTGAACCCTCAAAGGTAAGGCGTTCAACTTCAAACCTTGGCACCTAAATGGTCGCGCACGGGACTGTTCCAGAAAAATTTCCTCACGCGTTTTCCCAAAAAAATTATAACCTCTAGAATCTAGATAAACTGACAGATATCTAGATAATCTAAGGCTTTACGTACAGATGTACGTAAAACTTCAGTTTAGTTTCATTATGTTTTATGTTTTTATGTCAATATTTGACTTTTATCATGAAAGATCGTGATTAATAAATTAATAAATAGTGTGATAACATGTTCCTCACTTTTACTCGTCTAGTGCATTCTGGGTAATTGCAGTAAATATTTATTTAGTTCAGTCTTAAATTGCACTAAACGAGTTTACACTTTTTATATTCAAGAGTAACTTATTGTAAATCTGCGCTGCTTCAAAAGTTCTTACTTTTTTATCACTTATTTATATTTATAATTATAATTGTTCTCAAGTATTTTTGAAATTGAAAGAATAATATTATTTGCATGCAAAAGTAGATACTTTAGCAGTACTACAGATTCCCGTTTCACAACGAGGCAAAATATCTGTATATAATTTACAAAATTATCTTCAGCGTTTTTCATCATCAAATTATCTAATAAGATCAGACTTCCCAAACTTAATATTCTTACAGACCTCGAGGAATGAGATTACAGATCGTGAAATTGTGTAATATTATCAAAAGTATCATAAATTGTTGTCGGCCCTTCAGTATTAATAAAATTGCTTGGTTCGCGAATGGCTAATTCTGTCCCAAGAGTATACCCCGGAACATGCGTGACTTAGGGAGTACGATAACTACAGAAATAACTAAACTGTTCGATCGATATGTAACCCTAGTTACGGCGTATAATGGGTCTTGCTTGCCGGACGATAAATTAACATTTCGTGACTACAAGCTGTATATATACATGTACATACATAAATATTAATTTCTTTATTGCAACCTTTACCAGGTAAGGTTGTTTTATTTTGTAGGTGCTCGTACTCCGCAGGTTTTAGACAATGATAGTGAGAACTATACACCGGGCCTAAACCATTTCCGAATAGTTCGAGAGTTTGAGTCGAACCAGATTGATTTCACATTTAAAACCCGCTCTTAAATATTATTTTGATGCGAATCTTTCTATAAAACCTACACGAGTAACAAAACAGCAATAGTAATGACATGCTGTTTTCAAAGTCCCATTGTTTTCCTTGCAGTTTCCCAAATGGACTGATTAAATTGTATTTTAGGAAGGCACTCGAATTCTAGTTGAAAACACTCTGAAAAAAATTTGCTTGTGGTTTAATGCTTTTTGTTAAAATGTTATAATATATCTTGTTTCAGTTACGATATGTTTGTCATGTCGTTGCCTTTTATTTGTGCTTATTTGTTCGATCCACCAATGGTTACATTTAACTTTTTTTCTCATATTTTAAAAACAAAGCTTTATTTATTTAAGATTTTTCAGGATATTGTAAAACATCAATGTGTATCCTCAAATTCAAATTCATTTTGTTGTAGAAATATAAATTATAAATGTGACCACAAATAAAAATTAACACCCATTTTAATTTTTTATTATAAACGAAAGAGAAAGATAGACGACAAAGAAGGTGTAGCCATTAAAACCAATAAAGTACTGTGGCTTGTCTATTATAATTTTATTTATCTTTTTTTTCTTTTTGGTTTGTCTTGTCTTTTCTTGTAACTAAATTTAATTTCTCTATTTCTATTTTCATTGCATTAGTTTGATCGTTTTTAGTTTATTACTCCCTCCTGGGCCTTTTTCTTCACTTGCGGTTTGAATACAGATTTTCTTTACTGCCTTTAAACTTTTTAGCCTTTCTTGTAAGTGCCTCTATGTACACTCTGTTATACGGGCTATGATTTTAAAATGTTGTTGTATTATATATGGTGCTGTATATATATATTTGGTTTTGTAATACATGATATTGGACATATAACTGTAACTTATTTTAACACAAAGCACCAGAAAAACTTGCTTACTGTTAGTTGATTGCAGTAAACTAGTATTTTTTAATTTTAATTGTACTGACGAAGTGTTCACCATATAATTGTTTTTACCCTTGAAAAGCTGTCATGTCTAGTTATTATCTGTTTTCTTTTTATGGAATAGGGGGCAAACGAGCAGACCGGTCACCTGATGGTAAATGACTACCGCCGCCCATGGGCACCTGCAACTCGAGAATCACAAGTGCGTTGCCGCCCTTTAAGGTGGGAGTAGGAGAAGAGGGGGAGGGGGGGGGGGAAGAGTGGGAAGAGGGGGGAGAGGGGAAGGACGGGAATAAGGGAGAGGGAAAGGTTAGGGCCTCCGGTAACCTCACCCACGCGGCGAAATGCAATGCAAGCATTGCTTCACGGCCGGTTCTGTGAGGCCGTGGTAATCACTGTTTCGTCGAAATTTTATCGTTGAACAATTGTCGCGTCTAGTTTATTTCCTTTTATTTTAATCGTGACGACACAGTATGAGTACTGTTTGACAGCAGTCGCCCAGTTGCCTCTACATGCTTTTAGAAGTTAGTAACGTGTCTTAGGTCCCGTGTACAATGGATGAAGACTATATTTTAATAACGTATTACTATTTAAAAAGATCGTAGCAAAAGCCAGTGCAGAAAAGATTTTAGGTCAGAAAAGATTATCCGGATTACGATAGATTGTCGTTACGATCACGACGAGTCGTGAAGTTTTATTTATCGTTTGACACTGTCGTTCAGTTTTTCCTGTTGTCTGGATAGTCTGTTGCCATCCATTAAAAAAGTTGTGTACGACAGATAGTAACCGTACCGTAATATATGTGAAAAACTCAAGTGAAAAGAACCACTTGGGCGACCGAACGCAGGCCAAACCACTATTGTGGCGGTAACACCCTTTATGGAAAATAACTAACTAAATTTTGGCCGCCCCTACTACTGACTGATGCAGGTACTTAACGGACGCTGCGTCGGTAAGTACCTGTACCGTATAGGCCGGCCGCCAACGTCTGCGTGCCACCACTGCGGAGGCTGACATTGCACACACCTTACTGGAGTGCAGTGTCCTCAAAAGATCTGCAAGGGTTCCAGGAGGTTTCCTTCTTAACGTATACTCGGGTTCCTTGCAATAGACCCACTTGTGACGTTGTGGTTTTAGTCGGTTCAATTCCGACATACCACTTCACCGTTAACTCCCGTGAAAAAAAGATACATAAGTAAATCAGAGTTCATCAGAATATAATCTTAACCGACCACTGCTAAGATAAAATGGTTCTTAAGTGGCGATGCTGAGAACTTGTAATCGAAATGTCTCTGAATCGTCTGTCTCGAAATCTATCCCTTACTATGTTTACCGATGACCTGATTGTTTATTCTAAGTCTGACTTAGACAAGAAAGTCGACTTTTCGTTCTACCGAGAACAAAGACCGCTGTAAATAAATCCCAGTTGGCTTGCTTATGCATGGGAAAGGCATCTGCGTCGCCTGTAAATTACTCCTTGGGTATAAGTCTGATTTTGAAGACATTTATGATGTCGGTCTAATTTAGAAAAAATAGAAGTTTTGCGAGTGCGTTTCTGTACGAAAATAGAAAGAGCAAGTTCTTGTAGCAATCTGCTAGTGTGGGCAATAGACCCATCCCTATATCATAAACTGTACATGTCACTTCTATAAATATAAATAAATTCTTTATTTTGGACTGACCACAGGTTAGAATTTTTCATGTGTTTGATAATGACCGCATTAGTGAAACAATGTGGCGCGGTCACTAACGCCCACCTCCGGATGGGGCGTATATGTTCCATTACATTTTCCTAATTACATAATAATATAAATATAATAATAGTTTTAAATAACTTCAATTGAAGTTAATTGTGTAGAGTAGAAACCTGAGGATTTGAAAATGATTTTTGTGCGTATGAGGGAGTGTATGTGTGTGTGTGTTTGTTTGTGTGTGTGGTGTGTGTCTGTGTATATGTGTGTGTGTGTGTGTGTGTGTGTGTGTGTGTGTGTGTGTGTGTGTGTGTGTGTGTGTGTGTGTGTGTGTGTGTGTGTGTGTGTGTGTGTGTGTGTGAGAGGGAGGGTGTGTGTGAGAGGGAGGGAGAGTGTGTGTAAAGCGAGGGGGCAAAAAATGAAAGTATCGTTTAGCAAATTGCGATTTACACATTTTTATTATACAAACTCTTTCTGCGTTTATTGGTATTACTAATAAAAGGGAGCTCTGCGTGCTTACGAAGTATTACTGTTAATAGGAAGAGTTTCCTTACTGTGTAATCCCTATACTAACCTTCTGATAACCTTCTAAAAAGTGTTATTTTACCTCTGCTTAATATTTTAGATAAAAACAGGCGTCATTTTTGTCAATCTGAGGTCATAGAGTAAAATAACTTCTATCCATTGTTACGGAATACTAAATGTCGATGGACATTATTAAAGGTCACATTCTTGTTATAAAATATTCTCAGTTTCAATAATGAAATTCCTTTCCGAAATAAAAACCAATGGCCTAGTTTGTACAAAGACAGCCAAATTACAAAACGTATTTGGTATAATCACAAGTAATCTGTTATATTGAAGAATATAATCCGCTTTATTCCAAATGAAAACGGATTGTTTTTTATTGTTTGTTGCTTGTTTGCTAGTTCATGTTTAATAGATTGAAGCTGATCGAGAGTGAATCTGTTAATTTCAAACTTGTTATTATAGAAAATGGTAAACCACATTGATTCTATTTTGAAAGAGATAGTTTCTCCACTATAATGTTTTTATTATTCAAATTTTCGTTAGTCTTAAGGGTTGAATCAACACCATAAATGTGAACAAGTACCTAAGTACTATATGTTTCTATGATTACAGGTTCTCGCATTTAAACATAACTATTGTTTGTTAAAGTAAAAGGTTTTCTAAAAGGGGCCCTCAAACTTTAACAGCGTTTTTCTACCTGTGCCGTTTCGCATTGGTGATGCTACAGCTAATAAATTTAACTTCAAATTGATCTGTGTTAATTTATTTATTTTTGAAATTAAACCGTGGAACTTATTATTTAACAAAGTGTACACATTTTTAAGTTAACTATCAAAGTCAGTGCCCTGTTCACCTAACGCCCCGTACCCTATATACTTTTTTGATTGGCCCCGTTTTTTTTTAAGTGACGCAAGTAGTGTAGATCTCACAAAAATGTAGCTTGAATAGAAGCAAACCATTGCGCTGGGAACAATGACATATTAACTATAAAACATCTTACGATATTGTGAAGTCGGTAAAAAACACAGACCACTGCTACCCAGAAGGCTTGTTTTCTCCTTAAGACTGGCCCTTGTTTATGAAAACATGTGATTGAAATATTTCATACATATTATTCTTACTCATCAAATGAACAAATATTTAAAAAAAAAATTGTATCAATGTGACTTAGACAGCTTGTTTTATTTCATTTCAAAGTTTATGCGCTCTTCATGACAACCCTTTATTTAATTAAATCAAGCGAAAATAAAAGGATCTTCTTTCACAGATTTTTTTGTTGATTTTGTTTGCTTTTTCAGTCAAGTTTGTAGCCTAAATTCCTTGTAATCAATTATCATGTTTCTTAAATTTGATAGAAAATTTCTCAAATTAGAATAATAATTAAAAAATATATACGTTCCCATATTGGCCGTCTTTATTATACAATTGTTAAGTAAACTGCAAAAACGTGTAATATTGACTACTTTATATAAAGTACCCAGTAGTCAATATAGAGTTTTGCTTTCGGCCGCTATGGCAACTAAGTTTCGCAATAAGTTGCGAAAGAGGATTTTATGTTCTTTCGTGGCAACTGGTTGCGATAGAAGATTTTTTTCCTTCCTACACTACCGAAATTATATCTGCTGTGATATATATGTATATATGTCATTGAAGAGAAAAGCAGTCTCATAAATTATTAGCCTTATTACTTTTTGCATTTGCATCGGCAAGATGTCAACTTTAAATGTTCCAAGTACATCAAGAATGGATTTTATAAGTACAAAAAGAGGAGGGGTGTCATTTTGGTACAAAAGCCACCGCTATCACAGGGAAAAGATACATGAAAAGCGAGAATAATTTTTAAAATGTTACGGTAAAAGTGGTTGTATAGGATACCCACTTGACTATAAATTCTTGCAATGAGATAATAAAGTTTTATAAGCCCCACGATATCGACTGTGTAACTAACCACGGTCAATCATCATCAACCACTAAAAAGGTAGATGATCTGCAGCTGCAGAGTAGCTGCAACTTTTACTCTTTCCAGAAACAGTACGAAAAGGTGGGACAATACCTCAAAGATGACGGATGTCTTGGTGAAATACCAAAGCGGAACAAAGTATTAGGTGCATCTAAGTCACCTTTTCAAAACTGTCATGACGTTGTCATACCCACTAAATATGAAAAATTCTTTCATTTATCATTCGATTTCACGATTCATCTATCTAAGCTTATCTAGTGCATGCCCTAAAGTGATTACTCCATTGATGTATTGAAGTTGTACGTTGAGAATATATTCGTCTTTAATAATGGATTCACCTTTCCGGTCTCTTAAACATAGATCTTTTGCAACAACATTGTACTTATGTAGCGTTATGAGAACATTTAGTAGTCGTAACACAGCCAGTGTTCTTGTTTAAATGTTTATTTAGGGTAGAGTGCCATGACTCTACAACGTTATTAGTACGGTGATACTCGCCGAATACGGTCATTATGGAAACAAAGTTTTTCTTTTCATAAATCTCTCCTAATTCATAAAGTTACAGACATGCTTACAGTCAGGATATACTGGCGTATGCATGAAAATAACATTATCAATATTTTTTATCTAATTACCAGTTTCTCAGAACAGCATAAATGCCATGAAATAGCATTTATAATTATTCTATTTATTAATATGCAACAACATGACAGAAGTGGCCAAAATCATTAACGATATCTAAAGAGGTTAGTAATAATCCTATTTATTTTTTATTACCCGTTCGGCTGTAGTTGTGCTAAAAAGGAATGCTTATAGTAAACCAGTTGTGCTTAGTTGTGCGTAGTTGTGTCATAAGGAATACATTCTGGGATGGCACAACAGTTTTGCGTACATAGTTGGTCAATGAGGAAAACGGGTTTTTAACTTTTTTTATTAGTAAATTTTTTTAGCAAGTCATCAAGTCAAATTTACTTTGATCACTTAATTGGATTAAACTTATTTATTTGGTCTTTGGTGTGGTCTCATAATCATGCCACCATAAGAAAAAAGCCCTTCTAGCGTTGCAGAGTTAGGCCGGCAGGTATTATACTTAAAAAAAAACATCTTCACTAGGTGTGGGTCTTCATGTTAAAATTTTTATTTGAATTGAATTGGAAAATGACTGGCAACATGTTTCAAAAGACTGCAATACAATAAATAAATAGATTGTGGCTTCTCTTTCGTTAAATTATTATAAACTTAAATGTTACAAACAAAACCTTCGTGATATCAACGGCAATGATTGTAATAAAGAACTCTGTAGCAGGTCTGCAGAGGAGCAGGTTGCCGGATGCGGGTTGCCTGGTAAACACGTGCTGACTGCCAACTATTTACGTGGGAAGTTTAGTTTAAGAATAGATGTGGTCGTTTTGATAATGTTATACTTTGAGCCAGTCCTTTTTTGAAGTAAGTACCCTCTCCTCTATGTAACTAAATATACAAATTTAATCAGCTTACGTGGAATTGCTGGCTTATTCTGGAAATATTTATCACATATTCCACACTTCTCGACAAGAAACAAATGAAAACATGTTTGCGATACTAAACGATAAGTACTTTCAAGTACAATCATCAAGAAATGTTTACGTAAATATGTATTTCCAAGTGAAAACAAAATACCGACTAATTGGTCCGCTTTCGTATAAAAACTCTTCAGTAAAGCACTCGAATATTATTAATACGTTTTGTATTTCGTAACTGTTTTGAGAGATTCGCTAACGTTGAATTTCACGAAACGTAACGTAACTATAATACTATCTATATACTATTTTGAATGGCCTGTTGGTCTAGTGGTTAGCGACCCTGACTGCTAAGCCAGAGGCCGTGGGTTCGATTCCCACCCAGGACAAATAATTGTGTGATGAGGACGATCCTTTGTACTGTGTCTGGGTGTTATTTATCTATAATATGTATGTATTTAGAAATATATAAGTATGCTTATCAGCAGTCTGGTTACCATAGTATAGGCTCTGCCTAGTTTGGGATTAGACGGCCGTGTGTGAGATGTGTGAAGTTATTATTATATTATTACTAGCAGTGCCCCGCGGTTTCACCCGCGTAAGTCCCGATCCCGTGGGAATATTGAGATAAAAAATAGCCTATGCGTTAATCCAGGTCTCCAGCTATCTACATACCAAGTTTCATCGCAATCGGTTCAGTGGTTTTTGCGTGAAAGAGTAACAAACAAACATCCATCCATCCATCCATCCATCCATCCATCCATCCATCCATCCATCCATCCATCCATCCATCCATCAAAACTTTCACATTTATAATATTAGTGGGATTATTATCATATAATACTATTATAGTTAGTAGTTACTTTTGTTAAGAGAATGCGTTATTTTCCTAACTAGCCTCGTATTAGTGTGCGGCTCCTTACTTAAGGCGCGGTCTTAGCGCGATTTGAAATCAAACTCTTGCACACATGCACGATATGGTTATACACACAATTGTAAACCTCTCATGGAAGATTACACAGTATAAGTAAGGAAATCAGATAGCAGTTTTATTTAGGCATTTTCAACAAGTACCTTCATGATCATTTTGCTTTTAGCAAGTAATGCTATTTTAATAGTTATGATTTTTTTAATCGTGTGACGTTTAGCTTTTATTTTTTATGCTACAAAAGTGGAAAATAGCATACTGCCTGTTTGATGGTAAGCAACTACTGCAGCCTATAGACGCTAGCAAGGCTTGTGTAATTCACTAAGTATTATTAGGAATTCATTCCTGACATGGAACTAAAATGAAATATTCTGTGAGCGTATAGGACTTCGTTCATTTAGTACATTAGTACTGTCAATAAACATGGAACGACTGAATCGTCGACTGAAAAGTCGTAGGTACTTACGTCCCCGCGCGACACGGCGGCCAACGAACGAATGAAAATGAGATGCATGCTGTCTGCACATAGTTTAGTTGTAACGTGGAGGGTGGCCTCGTGGTCTGCACGTGGTCCCCCGTAGGTTAAACTACAGTTAGTTAGTTTTTCCTCGATTGCCTAGATTCCATCATCAGATCCTGACTTGATGATAATGGGACCACTTCGGGAGTATACCCTTTCGAACTAAAAAAGCTTTTTTTAATCGGTTCACAATTGGCGAAAATATCGATGAACATACACAAAAAAAATACATACAGACGAACATAGAACCTCCTCCTTTTTAGAAGTTGCTTAAAAAGAAACAAGGTTAATATTTTAAAATCAAATGGTTTATTATGTAAACATACCTCATATTATTATTTTATGCAGCAATAGAGGTTATGTATGTTAAATTTTTAGAATATAATAAGTTTGGAAATTTGCACAACTCATGTTTTTTCTTCTTTTTTGACAATCTGACCGAAATTAGAAGTAGTTACCATATTTTTTCTTAGCTCTAGCCAATCACTACAATAACTTTATAAACGAGTCTCTTTTTGAATGCGGTCTTTGTCCGTAGTTAGGATATTTAAGTTGAGTAAAAAGTCATTCTTTGCCGTCTCCAAATCATTTTCCGTCATATCAGGAGCAGCACAATAAAATTGACTCCGTAATCTTCGTCAACTTCATGTGTATCAATTTTGTTAAGGAATCTGTTTTTTTTAGGGTTGACGGGATTCCATGATCTTTTGACTTCACGCCTTTTTTCCATTTTCTTTAAATAACATCTTGGGCTTTTCCCTAAGAGTCTCTGATGTATAGTGTATCTGGGTAGTTTATTATTAAATGTCACAATAGTTGCAGCACATCTTTCTTGGTAAGCTCGTCTCATGGAAAAATTTATTCGTTTTCCGGCTAAAATCTTTGCAATTACATTATTAAAACGTTTAGCAGAGTTGGTGTCGACATCTTCCACTAAACTTTGAGATTAATATTGAGAGTAATAATAATTGGAAGTAATTCCAATTATTATTACTTTAAAGCAAAAGGTTGAATTTATTATTTCCATGGAACTCATCAATGACTTTTCTTTATTGCAATAATAACTCTTACATTGAAGGTAAAAGTCCTAACGAGTGTAAAATTGAATTTTATATCACTGACTTTACGATTCTTCGAACTTAAAATAGACATACTACGGTTGTAGACTGTCAAATCAAATCAATTACTCTTCATTAAACGTCAAAACGATACGTTGTATAGAAACATGTATGAAATAAGAGGCCATGACGTCATACCCTCTGTTGTCAAATCACTTACATTAAATGTTTGGTTTTACAAAAAAAAATCATAACTAATTTGTAAACAATAATAAATCTAATTTTTGGAAGTCATATGTATAATACTTAATTTCCTGAGGAGTCTGTTATGACCACGATTCATTATTAATTTTTTTGAGAATTTTTATTTATCTGCGAGTTTGTCTTTGTTACATATACCATGGCATCGCGTCTCGTTGCGACATATTTGTTTTTTGATGCTATTTTGTTTGTCGTACTCATGAGCGTCCGGGACCAACCTTCTTTGTCGGGTGTCGGTTGCGCAGAGAGTTAATTTACAGGGATTTCTTTAAATTATTCGAAATGCACGGTTTAAATTAAAAAAGTAACTGGTTAACATTTTATTTTAACTATATATCAAGGTATTTCTAAAAAAAAATGTAGTTATCGCTGAAAATACCGAGAATTTCGACGCCAAAGTTTATTTTAATGGTAAAATTAGCGATTGCTTTCTAGAGAAACTAAACCTTTATTCAAATTTTTGCTCGGTTAACATTTTTCATGTATCTTTCATCTATATGCAGTATCTTTTTCAATAGTATTTTTTGTGTGGTTTAGTCACATTCGAGTTCCAAAGATTCGACGTTTTGCTGATTATGTGGTAACACCTCGCCTTAATACCTTCTGGCTACGCTACGCTAAAAAGTATTTTGCATTCTACAAATACAAAATGAGTCCTAAACGGAATTTCAAATAAAATAGAAAATGCTTTTCTAAATAAAGTATTTAAATACAAAATGGAAATAGCTATTTTGTATATTGCATTTCAGATACTAGTATTTTAATAATGTCTCATCTCTGGTCCTGGGGCATTTGATTTAGCTAAAACTAGAGTAAATGGTGTACAAAGAATAGTAAATAAAGCTTGACATATTTGACAAACTGATGGCTATTTCAAAGGAGGCATGTGTTATGTATAAACCTGTTTGATATTGTAAATATCATGATAATCCGTAATAAAATCAGAGCAAATAAAAGTGCAATACCTACCCAACAATTAGTTAATTGAACAGTAAGTAAGTTAAGGTTGTGAACGAGTTTAATGATAATGCACCAAGTTTGAGGATTTTAAAATAACCTTTGTTAAGTTTAAAATTTTATTAGAACTTGGGTAACTTGAAAATGTTAAAATGAATATTAGAATAGTGTAGCGTCCCGCCATCATAGGTCAAAGACGTCATAGAATCTTATTCGTTGATTCTAAATATAAAGAGAAAGAGAATAAGGGCGATCTCATTTAACGCCTTGTTCATCTAAACTATTCGCTTTTGAATGTTTAATTGTAAACATTTGCAGTCTTAAACGAAAATGTTATTATGCCTACGATAGAATGCATATTACTATTACATAGTACTACTGTAAATTAATAAAATTTTAGTATAAAAACCTTCCTGACTGGTATTCATATTTAAATAATAGAACCATTTTGTTAATAACAATAATAGTTTATAAGCTTAAAATTATGCTCCAATTGTATTTTGAGCAGTATTATGAAATCGTCTAGAAGCTATTGTTTTCAGGATCTTTATACAGTATTTTCCTCTTTGGCATTACTTCCACGATTAATAAAGGCAATCAAGCACCACGAGAAATGTAACGGTTTCTTTGGGGAAATGCGAACATTCTCAATGGTACTTATTATATTAACAGTGGAAATCCCAGGGCGTGCCACGTTCGTTGTTAGATGAGTGAAGTGACTGTAAATTACAATCTACCTACTGGTAAATATATTGATCGTAGAGAATTAGAACTTACGCAAAATTCGAGTATGAGTATTATAACTGAAGAATAGATTAAACCCAAGCCCTTTTACGAAGTGTGTAAATCCTGAAATGAATAGAAATAACAGTATATAGGTAGATATTGATGAATATTTTTGCTCTTGTCTAGAAGCTGTGTTGTTTGCGGTAAGTTTTGAATGCACGTCTCTGTTTCACCAATAAATAAAATTAGTTATCGTATAATTATTTGTACCTTGTGAAATGAATGAATTAGACATTTAGTTATTTGGTTTAAAATTGTTTAATATTATAAGATTATACTACTAGGCTTGCCCCCTATTACGTGAGTTACAGTTGGCAAAATGTGAGTATTTAATACGCCTCTGCTTACTCCTTCGAACAAAAGGAATGAAGACCAAGTACGGGTTGTTGCAGAAAATCGCTACTCACGACTACGGAGGCTTCGCTCAGTTGTCACCAGTCCACCCGTGACCACAATCAGTGCAATTGTAGCTTGCAAATATTGTACCGATAAATTCCGTTTTACACCTCAAATAATATACACACAATAAGACACACACATCTGTTTACTTTAGATAGATAGATAGAATATTCTTTATTGTACACCATTAATAACATACAGTGGAAATAGATCTCATATAAAATATTACAGTACAATGGGCGGTCTTATCGCTAATAGCGATCTCTACCAGACAACCTTTAGATGGAAATAATTACAGAAATATTAAATAAAAACATACTAGTTGATGGCAGTTTAAAGCAAATAAAGCTCATAGTTTTATGTCGTTAGCAAGTACGTAAAATTGGGAAGATGATTTTCTTTATGTTAAAAACAGTTAATGTGTAACAATTCTTAGCGAAGACACAGTTGAAGGCAGCTGACGGAACTAAACAAGTAAAACAATTCGTTTACATGGGCTTTTTACATGTTATTTAGTCTAAAAAATATTGCCCATGTTTGACACCAAAATGCGACAGTCAAGTTGAGCGGTCTTTGAAAGTGATTGATCTATTCAAGGAATAATAACACTTAGAGGGAACTTGTGACCTTTTCACCTTAGGGCCTTTTTCCTTAATAGCATCAATCTGTAGAAAGTTTTTATTTCTACTCACCGAGCTAGAGGAATCGGCTTATTCAAACCAGCTTAGTTGTTCAGTTCAGTTAACTGAACTACGAACTAAAACAGCTTTGTTCTATTAGTTTAGTAAATTGGTACGCATTATATATTTTCTCAGTATTTAATTGAATGAACTAATTACTTAAATTTTATTAATACTATAATTACTGTTGTAAGTTGTCTTCAATTTCAGCCACTATTTGAAAAAAAATTAAGAAAACTTAATGGAAAAGGCGTAGAAATTGCATCAGCAATAACAATAGGATTAGAAAATTGTATTAAGAATTTAAAAAAATATTATGAATATACAGGGGTCGCACTGAAAGTTTTTAGAAAATAAAAAACGGAATGATTTAGAAGCCTGTTAATATTTTCGTCACTTTTCAAAGTAGTCTGCGTTCCTTTCTAAGCACCATCACATGCGATGGAACCATTGACTGAAGCAGTGAGCCCACTCTTCTTTCACGCCTTTTTCAAACGCAGCCACGGCGTCTTCAGGACTCATAAAACTAATTCCTCTAAGTTTATCTTTTAATTTTGGAAATTTATAAAAGTCACAAGGTGCCAGGTCGGGACTGTAAGGAGGATGACTCACTAGCTCCACATCTTTGATAGACAGATATTCGATAGTGCGTCTGGCGGGGTGAGATGGAGCGTTATCGTGGTGGAGGAGGATCCTGCTTCTTGGGTGCTACTGTCTAACATTTTCCTAGAAAACTGGTAGACAATGACTGACATACCAATCTGCAGTAACAGTCCTTTTATCTTTTAGAATGATTGTTGCGAAATGACTCGTCCGTCCAAAGAATGAGGCAATCATTTTTTTTCCTTGACTTCTGCCCTTCTTTACTTTTGTCGGCAAATTTTCGAATGGAAACACTTATTGTGCATATTGTCTTTTGGTTTTGGGTTCGTAACAATATATCCAGCTTTCATCACCTGTGACGATGTCATATACAGCAGTCGAGTTACCTCCGTCATACTTTTCACGCATTGAGGAGCACCAATCCAAACGATGGCGTTTTTGATCTTCCATCAAATTATGAGGTATCCATCTAATAAAAAGCTTTCTGACGCCTGAATGTTCATGTAAGACTTTTAGTACTTGACTCATACCTAAAGCTTTCTATAAGCTTTTATCACAAGCCGCTCAGCACTCACGTTATCTTTGGTAGTCGCCGTAGTAGGACGTCCTTCTCGAGAATCATCAGTGAGTTTGCTCCGACTACGCTTAAACTCATTAAAAAAGTTGTAAACAGAGGCTGATGGCTGAGATGGGGCTTCGTAATGAAATGCCAATCGAAGTCTATCGTAACATCGTTGTTGAGTAAGACCGCAACGAAAGTCATAATAAATCATTGAGTGAAAATTTTCTCTAGTCAAATCCATTTCGACACACGACAGACACTTTTTAAATTGCGCCAATTTCTAAAAACAAATGATATATCAAATCATTAAACATCTACAGATTCCCAAAGAATTCCTAATTCAAAATTTAAATAAATTTTTCATCGGCTGCTTTTCTTACTGGTCTATTTTAAAACTTTCACTGTGACCCTCATACATACATTGTACAGAATATATTAAGGTAGCTACATCGTGTTTGATTGATAACTTTAATTTTGACACCACATACAAAATATACAAAAAAAGTTCGCTACACTGAGGATCGTAACGGAATTGTCATAAGACTTAAAGTAGATATATATTAATACTGTTTTTTTTATGCTATATGGGGCAAACGAGCAGACGGGTCACCTGATGGTTAATAACTACCACCGCCCATGGGCACCTGCAACTCAAGAGTCACAAATGCGTTGCCGGCCTTTAAGGTGGGAGTCGGGGAAGGGTGGAAGAGGGGGAGAGGGGGGGGAAGGGTTAGGGCCTCCGATTACGAGGCCGTGGTATCACTCCGGTCCAACCCATACGTGCATGATGAATTTTCAGTTTCAGTTTTAAGTTAATCAGCTTAGTGATAATTTCGCAGTTAAACCCAGCCAGATTATTCATCGTATCTCATGTTGATTAATTTCTAGTTTTGCAACCAAGGTGATAAAACATTTACACAGCCCACTTGGTTGGAACCTTGTCGCCAAGCCTCTCTACTCGCCTCTTACCCAGATTATTCACAAATGTAGTGTAGTAATTTAAAAAGTTTGAATGATAGTTTGCATTGGCATTCATTCTAATGTGGGTATGTTAGTAACTTTTCGCTGCCTAACCGGATTGGCCAATATTTATCATATAATCAATCTCTGATATTACCGTAAGATATAATTAGGGTGTTTCGTGTTCGTAATATGATTTTAAGAACGAAAGGTTAACCAGCCTCTTCCTTCCTTTGTTTCTTACTTCTTTCTTTAGTTCCAAAGATCTGAAGAAGGAAGAGGCCGGTTAACCTTTCTTATAAGCAAAGAGAGCGTCACACTCGCAAAAGCTTGATCTATTCTGAATTTTGAGAGCTAAGCCATATAGAACTACGAGTAAGTCTAACCAGAGGTTAAACTAGTTTTTAGTTTTGTTTTTAAATGTTGATTAGTAATTGAGTAAAGGATTTGTTCCTGCTTTTGTTTTGGACGGCTATAATATATGTTGTGTTTTAAATTTTTCTGCTGGAAACTATGATTTAAAACCTATTATTGCAATCCAAGATTACGAAGTAATGGTGTGACGATGTTGCTTGTTTTTTGAATATCAATAGTATTAATAAATCTACCCAAGCATTTTACCTTAAAAAATACGAGAAGAATAATAATAATAACTTCACACATATCACACGCCGTCGAATCTTAAACTAGGCAGAGCCTGTACTATGGTAACCAGACTGCTAATAAACATACTTGTATAATTCTAAATACATGCATATTATAGATAAATTACACCTAGACACAGAACAAATTATCGTGCTCATCACACAATTATTTGTCCTGGGTGGGAATCGAACCCACAACCTCTGGCTTAGCCGTCAGGGTCACTAACCACTAGACCAACAGGCTAGTCAGTCGGTCAGAATGATTAACATAAGATAAAAGAACTTACCTTGATTGATGGTCACTGAGGTATCCTTCACGATCGTGATCGCGATCTTTCCCTGATCTGTCCCTGAAGCAAATTTTAAATCGTTAAAATACAATATTTTTGTACAAACTTTATAGTTGTATAAAAAATAGTATTAGGACATGAGCCGATGACGAGCATTGAAAGCGCGTTTTGCTAACACGCGTCAACAAAAACAAGCATTATGCCCACGGTGTTGACGTGTGCTTCAAGATCATTGGTTTGTCATACATTTGTTCACATGACCGCATGTTTTAAAAAAAAGGTTTCAGCCATTTCAATTAAAAGTGGTACACCATTTTTCATAAAGGATCAGTTCACTTTATTTCGTGCATTTCACGCACTTTATTATTGTCTAAAAAAATATAATACAAGAAATGAACCTGAATTGATAGATAAATAAGTATCCGTTTATTATTAAATATTTTTATGCCCATAAATACAGAATCCAGAACTCTAACTGAACTGCGACAACGCGCATTCAACGCCCGAGAAACGCTCGCCATGTGAACACTATACAAAAACCCAACGCGTGTTCGATCTTATATTACACTTTTAAATTCTTGCAAAAAAGAAAACAACAAATATCGACAAACAATTAAAAATACCGTTATAAATGGAATGTATTCCTGTTGTGGTGACCACAATCATTTGTTGTTTAATATAACGCTGAAATCGTAGTAACATTATTAATCAACTGCACGATAATTGCAGTTAATTGTTGCGTTAACCATTCATATTAATATGTGGTTCATATTAGTGAGTGATAACCAAATAAACAAAACTTAATTTAGAAAATTCAAATATTCAATTCCTTCTTTTATTAATGTTGCTACTAAACCCTGGGCTACTTGAACGCTATGAACTGATTTATTAATCATATCGAGCGTCATCAGCTATCTGTGTTAGAAAAATTACATTCAAGTAATACCTGCAAAAATGAGTCCTATTTTGTCTACAAAATGTTGATTTTACAGAAAAATATTATTCGTTTATTTAATTTTTAGCAAGATGTGTGTACACATCTTGTTTCTAATTGCAAAACTGTACAATTTTCATGCAACGATGCTAGAACTCTTTACACGTCAATTTATCCATGAACAGTGATTTTGGGGATAAAATTCCGATGTAAAATGTCATAAATTGCTTTGTATTTTGCATAAACTTAGTACACTACGCTGGTATAGTAAGTTAATGGTTTTTGCATGATTTAATATTTTTTTATTATTTATTCATTAAAGTATTTTTTCTTTAATGATTGTATTTAATAATCTTTTTTGTATATTTTCTCTCAAATTTGCAATGCCCGTAAAAGGCTACTAAGTTGAGACAAATTGTTATAATAAGACCATTTATGTACACTTGGTTGGCAAATAAAGATTGATTTGATTTGATTTGAAAAAAAATAATCCAACCAGGTCACTACATCCTTTGGGAGTTTAGTCTTTAACAAAACGATATAATGCCATGCTCAGTAGTTTAAAGGTGATAAATTATTTAGAAATTTATCAGAGAAGACAACATTTAGTTAGACCTCTGGAATAATTTTGTTGCATTTAGTAACAAAATCTGTGAATACTTTGATGCCATATAGCTACCTTTTATATTCAACTAGCTGTTACCTGCGACTTCATTCGCGTGGTAATTTAAATTTATCACTCGGAAACCGATTTTAGGCAAAAACATAAAAAAAATGAATGAAATCGGTTAAGTCATTCTCAAATTATGGCGTGACCAAGGGAAATAGGGATTCATTTATATATATATATAGACTAGCTGACCCGACAGACGATGTCCTGTCTTAACTACGAATATTGAACAATCGCGCGAACGCGCGATCAAACGGCTGACAGTCATGTCAAAAGCGCTAAGGTTACATTAGAAAAGTTAAGGACGCTAAGTTTTCCGCACAACTTTCTTAATTTTTACTTTCATAAGAACCTTCTCCTAAAGAAAAACAAAAAAAAAATTGCGAAATCGTTCCAGCGTAACGCCGTGACCAAAGGAAATAGGGATTCATTTTTATATATATAGATTAATGTCCCATGTTTTCCATTTAAATAACATTTCTGTACACACTACAAACATTCAGTAAAATGTTTGAAAAAAAAATCCAAATCAAATCAGACACTCGACTACTAATGCTAGTTTTAAGTTTATACAACATATTACTATCAAGAACCCGGAACGGAAACTATCGGATATCCGAAATAAAAATTTATCCTAAACAGTCACGAAATCTGATATGAAAGTTTCAAATAATTTTGGATAGAGGCGTAGTCTAAATAAGACATATGCCAAGTTTTTATTATTTCCATGTAGTTGAAATGGTTGTATGTGTTGTATTTTTACAAGCTTTTATTTTATTACAAGCTTTTATTTAGTTTCACTTGTCCCGCCATCTTTCTGTAATTAAATCTTGTAAGTTAAATTTGACACATTTCCCAGTTTCCGATTGAGCTGAAATTTTGCACGCATGCGTATATCGCGTGACTATGCAATATTATGATGACATGGAGCTGATCTGATGATGCAGCTGGAAGGTGGCTATAGGAACTCTGTAATGAAACGATGAAACCCCATCAAGTTTGGACTCGTTTGATTCATAGTAAATCCCGGATCATTAATACTAAGAAGTTAAAAATAAAAATAAGGATTTTTTTAAACAATCTTTTATTACTTGCTAATTAAAAAACTAAAAAGTTAAAAATAAAAATAAAGATTTTTTTTAAACAATCTTTTATTACTTGCTAATTAAAAAACTAAAAAGTTAAAAATAAAAATAAAGATTTTTTTTAAACAATCTTTTATTACTTGCTAATTAAAAAACTAAAAAGTTAAAAATAATAATATAAGCGTGTTACATTTTGTCATAAGAGAAATAAAGAAGGTGTTTTTTTATTAACAAGTAACAAAAGCTTGTTGAAAAAAAAATGTTTTTTCTTTATTTTTATTAAATAGAGTGGTCTTACCAAATCATGTTCAAATCATTATCTTTTTGTATTTTTCTATTATAATTCCCAAAAAATCGAATATCCATAGCTGAAACTATCCAAAACTATCGCATAAACCGAAATAATTTCGTATTCGTAACTGTATCCGAAACCGGTTTGATAAGATTGACTGGATGCCTTGTGCTTTGTGTTTTTGAACGCGTTAGTCAAAATCGCAAAATTACACCATTATAGTAAAAATACATACATATACTTTTTAAGTAACAGTGACAATAGACAGTGCAAATAGATGTGAATGGAAAACGATTTCCAGGATTTATGTTCATGCTGTTGGTCCCTCAGGGCTTAATTCCTGGATTATTTTTGGTTTTATTTTATGTAAATGACTTGCCTTATTTAAAGTTACAGCACCCATGCTTTTAAGCAAGTTGTCAAAGAAACACATGGTTAAACTGATGAGGCGGTTTCCTGTGTGTAAACATGTAACGCGTGACAATGCAATATTATGATGACATGTATTCTAATTCTATAATAAATTAAAAGTAGGCACCAATTACTTACCTAGAGTTGTGATCACTCAAATAACCACGTTCTCGATCGCGCTCGCGTTCCCGCATGAGTTCGTTTCGGTCGCTGAAAAGAATTGTTATCTCAATGCCATGTTCGCCCAAGTATTTGGATTATATCAAACATTTCTGTATTATATTTAATAATGAAGAGCAATGATAAGCCTCATTTCTTATTATTGCTCATCATTGTATGAGGATAAAATTGTCATCTTAGTTATTTGTATATCATTTCTAGCCCGAGACTTTGCAAAGATAACATCTAAGTATTTTCTATGAATTTTAATCCTTAATGTTATATACCTGTAATATCCATCACGGTCTGATCTTGCGCTGTGCTGTCTCTCCACGCCAAGGCGGTGAGGTAGTGGTAAAGTAGAAGATCGACTACCACCACCGGAGCATTGTGATGCTGCTTCTTTTTGGAATTATAAAACCTCACTGTGATTCATATATTTTAAGTTTAACGTTGTTACAGTATGATAACTTAATAACTATATGAATAGCATATAATATTGATATTTAAATACATATATATTATAATTAAACCAATAAAAATATTAAAAGATGCGGGCTGGTAATAATTGATATTAAAAAAAAAAAAATTCTACTATTTTCTACGATCGTGGTTTGGTACAAAAGTGTTTTAAGAAATCGGCAATACATACTTTAACTTTTAAATTATTTTCGTGATGCGTGTAAACTACTATCTTCATACTACATTAGTGGCATATCATGATAGTAGTTTCCTAGTCCCTAGGACCCTGCTCTAAGCCTAACTTTGTCTCCACGACCGCGAATGTCGATCTGTAATAGTTTTCTGTAAATTAAATTGAAAACTGTGAAATCTCACTTGTGTAATTTATCTCCATTAAATAGTTTTCCCTGGTCGACCACGTTCTAGAACAGGGCGACCCCTACCACATTACAACATAATACACTAATCCTATCCAATTAAAGTGGCAAATAAAAGCAAAAGGGTACTGTAAATACTGTTAATGTTATTCCTGTGTCACTATTTGTACAGTGTACTTTACCTCTATTGCTTCTTCACTACTTACAACCAAGAAAGTACAGTTAATGCTACATTTATATAATTAGTTATATATTCATTCAATCATATTTGTAGTCTCTCAAATACAAGTGAAAGCAAGGGGTTACAAAAACCAAGCATTTAAATCATATATTTTAGACGTTGGAACTATTGTTTTATTTTAGACGTTTTTTTTTTGTATATTTATTTGCTGGTTATATAAAATAAGAATTAATTTATTAACACATGCAATATTACGAAATTATACGTAAAGAATTTAAACAAAAACCTCTTGTTAACAAAGCCTTTAGCGTTATGTTAACAGTGATTGGAAATGTTATTAAAAAATCTTTAATAACTATATAAATATCACTACTAATAATTGATTGGATTTTCATAGACATACGCATAACAGAAAATGAAAGCAAATTTCATGTTTTATTAACAAATTAACAAAATTATGCATCAAATGAGGGTAAACTATAAAGTTCAGAAGTCCCAAAATTGAAATCAAAGTGTTCATTAAATTAAATGACTAAATGTATGATTATATATATATGATTATAATATATTTAATGCCTTATTCTAAACAGTGATAGGAGAATACAGAACTTCGTGACGTGTATATAGTCAAGGCTAGTCTAATAAACAGTACTTACTAGCATCTTTAAACTCTCTGTAAACATATAGTAGATATGAATTGATGACTTCTGGCCGTATTACAGAATCTTACTTTAGACTTTAGAACAGCTTAAAATAAGTTTCAGTCGGAATTTGAATTATGAACCCTACTTCGTAAAAAGATAAAGAAGAATCACCTGAGTTTTGTCACTAATGACGTTTGTTACTTACAATTAAAATACTCTCAAGCGCAGACTCACTGTTTCTCAAACCCTTTGAGTATGTATTGTGTTGTAAGTTTAAGATTTGTTACGTAATAAATTAAATGCAAACGTATTAGATTTTTCACACAAACTGTAGTAAGTTGAACACAGTTTTTATGGGACTGGATTCAGATTCTATAATACGACGGAAACTTGCTGTTAATTTAAAAATTTGTGAATTTGATATTAAGGATTTCTAAATACATACACAGATTAAACTAATGACTCTTTTTAAAATATTTAGATTATTGCAACTTAACTTTATTAGTTTAATCTGTGCTTCGAGATATCCCAGTTTCATAAAAGGCATGCTTTTCCATAAATACGACTTAATACCAACGTTTATTGTGAAAAAATAATATTAACCAAAATAAACTGTATATTATTTAACGGAAAAACGCATTTGGGATGAAAATATGAATGTAAATATACATATCAATACATATTACTTATGTATAGATAGACAGGTGCATACATGGTACCAATCATACAGTAATAAAATGATTATGTTCACCTCTCTCCCTTAACGCAGCCTCCTTGAGGTGTCTCAAAGATTGTAGAATTGATTCTTGGGTCGGTCCTCAACAAAAACATAAGCAGGGTTGAAATTAAATTGAAACAAGTTTGAACCGTGTAGTGTATATTGTAAAAGTACTGTTTTTAAAGCTTGATTTTATAAATTTGCATGCTTTTTTATTTTATTATTTATCAAATGTGACGAAAACTACAAGAAGTTAAAGCAAAATTTTGTAGCGTCAAAATTAAATACTTACGTCGTCGAGGTGGATAAGGACTTCGTTGATTTGAAGGCGGCATGTTGTCATTGTATTCTTAATAAAATAAATTTAATATGTTATTAGCTGAGCATAATGGGTTTTGAAAACATATCAGAGAACTAGATTGTAAGGACTGGTATTTGGAATTCCATTTCAAGTAAACTTTCTTACTTAACTTTATCAATTTTTTTTGTAATTCTCAAGTATCTACATATATATTTCAATCGAGCCTACACGTAAGCGTAGCTAAATATTTCTTGTTAGTCGAGGTAATCTTTGAGATTGCGGTCTTTTTTATAAAGATTTAATTTCTCACCACCACGGTTAGAAATTAAATCTTTATAAAAAAGATACTTTGGAAGGTAGCTCGTAGTCTAACAGTTGGTTTCGAACCGTAGAAGTGGACCGAAAAAGTTGAGTTTTTAGTCTATTTGATTCTGTCATAATCATTTTATCGTGTCCTTGGTGCTACGTACACCGAAAAAGTAAATATAAAGACAATCAATTCCTGACAGTGGCATACCGCAGTTGAAAGGATTTGCTATTATATGATATTAGCTAAAGGTAGGATTAACAATGTAGATGTTTATCTTAAAAACCTGTAAAAGCGAGGTATTAAGTATGCAAATACTTAAATATTATCGGAAAAAAGTATATTACCTAAATCCTCCATACTCTGGCTGAGCAGCGCTTCGAAAGTGTGTAGACTATAACTTTCCGCGTCCATCCCTTTAGCAAGAGTATTTCGTAAGTGCATCTCATACTCAAGCAGTAGACGAGACGTGGGTGATCCTGGAGCTGGTGTAGCGCTTGACTGGGACGCTTGCCGAGATAGACACGGTTTCTGCAGTTGAAAAGAGGTAAATAAGTCAAGAACACGTCAATTTAATACGGTACATGCACATGAAAATAAGTTTAACATAACGAACCGTTTATGTTAAACTTATATAACATTTTAAATATATAATATAGATACACTTTTGTTTATAAATCTATAATACACTAGTGTTCACCCCGTGGCCGAAATTCAACCATATTATGACCATTATTGAAAATTTGAGAAGACCATAAATAAATTTACATGTTTCCAATATTCTTTGTCTGCTCTTATACGTTCGCGCATTGTACATCTGAAACCAGGGATATGTCACTGTAGAACATCCTGATTTTTAGTTACCGATAACGACATCTCTCAATAAGCCAGAAAACTAATGAATATTAGTATGTCCATTATGTCAACAGATGGAGCTTTTACTCGTTATTTACAGCGAAAAAATCATTTTATACGCAAATAATTTAAATTCGAAGTACTTGCTAATTTTATTTTAGGAATTAAAATGAAAATATGTATTTTTGAGTTACGTCCCTGAACATCAATGATTTATTTTTAGTTTCCGAAAATAATTCGAGTTCGTGGGAGAGCCATGCTTCGGCACGAATGGGCCGGCTCAACCGGCAGTGAAGCAATTTTTGCATTGCTTTTCGCCGAGTGAGTGAGGTTACCGGAGGCCTTAACCCTACCCATCCCTGGCCCCTCTTCCCCTCCTCTCCCCCCCCCCCACCCTTCCCCTACTCCTACCTTAAAGGCAAACAACGCACTTGCGACTCTTGAGTTTCAGGTGCCCATGGGCGGCGACGTCATTTACCATAAAAAATAAAAAAAAATACTGGACAATGATTTTCCGAATTTACATTATGTCGGATTTAAAAAAATGTTACCATACCACTTTTTTGTCCCCTTTTAATGATTGAGAGTGGTTTATCTATTCCCTATTTAGTATATTATCTATGTCTGAAACCGTACTCTTTTAAAACTAAAGCCTCGTGAAAGGTAGGAAAAAAAAGTTCCAAATTTTTTTATTACTACTACTACTACTAAAACTCATATCAACAGAGGAGAAAAGGGTACTGAACAACTTGTAACTGAATTGTTTGGTCTTTACCTATTTAAAAAAAAAAACAGTCAGTCGTAGGATTGCACGTCAGAAGTAAAAACATAACTTCACAATGTTTTTGCATATACATACACACACACACACACACACATCTATATATACATAATTAGGTTAAAAATAAAAAGTAGGTAATAACATATCTAAATGTATACATAGGGGACACTGGAAGTTCTGCGCTCCTGGCCGCTCATAAATGTTTCAATTTTGAATGTTATATTTTTTTAAATATAAGAAACTCGGCTCCGTCTTACGAATTTGCGATCTGGTCACGTGTCCTAATGCCAGTTGTCCTGACGCGAGTTTAACATTTTTTACCCATCCCAAAAAGTTCACAATGCCGCTAAAGAAGTTTTCACTTCAAAAAATATATTATCCAATGTTTGTATTGATATCACTATATCAATAAGTTAAAGAGAGAATAGGTTCTTAACCGTTTTGTCTTTGTTATGTATGCTAGAGATCACCTGGCAGTCGAATTTCAATCCTGAATAATTTGAACTGTCATTATATAGGTTTTTGTACCATGACATGATAAAATATTATACTATTATCATATTATTTATAAATTTAAAACACCCCCGACTCGAAAATCGCTTCAACGATTACAAAGTCCCTTACATCATTTTGGAAAAGAGCTGATACTCTTACACTGCTGGACCGATATTAACCAAACATAGCTAAGAACCACCGCATCGAAACTGGCTTTCAAATGAAAAAAAACGCATCGAAATCGGTCCATCCGTTTGAGAACTACGATGCCACAGACAGACACACACACAGACATCGACGTCAAACTTATAAAACCCCTCTTTTTGCGTCGGGGGTTAAAAAAATATACTTCTAGCAAACTGCACACTTCAAATATCAAAAAGCTGTACTTTATTCTCTAATAAGATTTATTCTCTTCCTCATACATTTTTCAGTCAGAGAAGTAAACCCAACTTCCTCAACAAGCAGTTCCCTAAATATTACTTGTAAAAGACTGTGATTTTTAATAAGTAATAGTCACGGTCGTGTCTCGTTTGACATACACCAACCAGATACTTTACCGCTACCCAGGACAAACTGAAATACATAGTAACGACTAATCCTGTATCGCACAATAAAAGTTTTCGCACCGATTAGTAGGTATATTTACAATTTCCCAACATCAACTCTTGGGCCGCGGTCCGACATTAATATTTATATACATTAATAAGTTTATTATGTTTACTCACCGCATGATGATGCTGCCTCGAATCGCGTCGTTGGCACGAGTCCTGGTCAGAATTCCCATTGGATGACGACGGCGTAGTCGCATAGCATTGATTGTCAAACATGACGTTGTCTGAAGGAGGAGACATGTCACGTTCTCCGCCTCCTAGTTCCAAATATAGGCCGCGTCCGGGGTAACCACTAGGAGCTGCTCCAACGCCAACACCGCGACTGTGATAGGGAAAATTATTCTGAGTGTCTAGAAAATGGAAGATTTGTCCAAAAGCATTTTATTGGTTTAAAATCAGTCATCAAAACTTGAACTAGTCATGAACATGATGATTACCACAGATGCAACATTAAAGGTGTGCCGTCGATTCCATCAACAGGAACAAATTAAGATGCGTAGTATGTCACGTATATGTCTCAACGAAGAGGAAACGGTCGACCACGTTATTCAGTGTGAGGGAGTGGCCAAATATCCTCGCGTATGTGAGGTCGCTCCTAGAAGCCTGTGAACGCCCCAGGAGGCTTCTGTGCTTCTGAAAGGAGCTAGACTGGCTCAACTAGCCAGCCATATCTGCATGCAGAATGGACCGTTGTTTAGTCTAAATGCGGAAACAGAGCCTTAACCAATACGTTGCGTAGTGTTCTTTGGCTATGTTTTTTTGTAGATTGGGGGCATTAACCCAGATTGACTCCAACTTCTCTAAAAATTCTGTACTCCTATCTGTTCTGATATCCTAAGGTATATTAAACAAATATTTATAAAGTAAAGATGTTTACCGCTGAGAGCTTGGTCTGCTATTATTGTTGACTACATGCGCGTAGTGTCCGTGATGCATATGCTGCTGGTGACGATGTCCATGTGACCCGCACGACGGCGGACATGGTGCCGTTCCGCCATATCGCCGACGTCCCATCTCCGGTGACGTCACTGGGCTCTCCGTTGACGGCATTGGTTTTAGCATGCGTTTCAGTGTGTTTGCGTCTGATAACGATATTTTAAATTTATTGATAAATAAGTAATATTATTTCTATCCTATTTCATCTTTATGTACCAGACACTGCCCAACTGCATATAATAGCTGTTGATATACATACATTAAATAAAAATTGAAATTTTTAATAGAGGCCTATTTTATTGTAGTTAGAACGCGAGTTGGAATTAAGTAATACTACTTGTTTTCTGTATCACGATGTTAAATATAACCTTTCTCAAAATCTAGGCTATCAAATGCAAAAAGATTTTCTCAAACCCATCCGACAGTTCCAGAAATTAGCGCGTTCAACCAAAAAACAATCTCTTCAGACTGATATTAGAATAGATAACGTACAAATTAAAATAAAGATTATATAAATTTAAAAGTAATTATTAGTACGAGACTTTATTGTAATTTGTCTCCGAAAGGATTAAATGCACTTCGTTTGTATAAAAAAATTAAGACGAAGGAAGATGTAATTACTCAAATACAAGATGAATTTTGTTTTTATATCTCGAGATTTATTAACAGAAATGGATGTTTGTTACTCATCCTCGCCAGAACGGCTGAACTGATCTGGATGAAATTTGGCACAGAGGTAAATTTATGGTTCTCGTATGATGGATTTAAATTTCTACGCCAACGAAGTAGCGGGAAACAGCTAGTAAATTTATATTTAATTGAATTCTTACCCATATTCATATCTTCTGTACTTTTGGACTTAGTGCGCCGGGATCCCGATGTATTGTTATTTATTACGTTGTGATGATGTACTGTGTGTCTGTCCGATTCCCTGGACTGAAAATTCATACAGTCCTGTTGAGTAAGTACTTAATTAAAGTCAACTTAGAATTTTTGTCCGTTAAAATAAGATTTTTAAAACCAATTTCAATTATTTGATAATATTTTCAATGTACCAACGTTATTTTTGTAACTTTTGGTAGTTTAAATAGAGTGTTTTGAGCCGTTTGATTTATAGTAAAGTTAGCTAAACTGTCAGTAAAAGCTAAATAAAACGTACTGATTCATTTCCGTCTCCATAGTCGACACTCTTGCCCATATGTGGCAAATGCTCTTTGCCAGAACGTGTGGAAGTAGCAGAGGATTTGGAGGTTGTGAGAGTACCACCAGCCTGGACGCCTTCAGACTTCAAATCCTGGGTGTGTTGAGATGCAGCTCCTCCACCGCTCGCTTGGGGTTCTTCTGTAGTCTATAAAATTAAGGTTAAATATTCTTAAAAATTCATTCTGAATTCGAAAATTGTTTATATTACAAGGATGACCTTCTATTGAATTGTAACGATTGCATTAATTCACTCTTAACTATACGACACGATCACAGACGCATGTGTTTAGGATTCTGTGACTTAATTGGAATGACTGATGATGTTTTTTTTTTGTGAAATGCAGTTTTTTGTAAAATAGGATTTCCCTCTGAACAGGAATCCTTATGATTCCTGCTTCGTGGCGAAATCCTATTTGGTTATGATCCATTAAGGAAAGGAATACGACATTCATGATTTATAAATAATACTTACATTAGTGCCATGCGTTCCTACTGAGGCAGTAACTGTTTTAGGTGCCGTAGAAGTGTTAGTAGTCATAGTCGATGTCTCCTGTGACTTTGGAGGCCGTGTCGGCGGCTGCGTTTCGGTCTGTCTGGATGCCGCTGTAATTGATCGAAATATTTTTTTAAAGAATACTTCAAAAGTTTCGTCTCAATTTTAGTTAGACCAAAGTAATTTGGAACCACTAGACATTTATGTTTTGTACTATGTTCTATTATTCAAATGGTATCAACAAATTTCGTCGTGACAACCAAGTACATAATGGTGTGGTCATTTTAGTATACATAAGGCACACTGAAAGTTCTGCGCTCCTGGCCGCTCATAAATATTTGAAATTCAAATGTTATATTTTTTAAACATTAGAAACTCAATCATTGATTTAAAAAAAATTGACGGGAAATCGCGTGTCAATTGTCTTTTATTATTGTCAAGTTGAAGTTCGTCGTCCGTAGCAAAAATGGAATTAACGCGAAAAGATTTTAGGGCGATGATTTTTTATGATTTTAAAAGTTCACTGACTCCGCAAGACTGCACTGCTCGTCTTGAAAATGCTTTTGGGAGGGGAGCACCTCATTTGAGCACCGTAAGGCGTTGGTACGCAGAATTTGATCGTGGCCATGTTTCTCTCCATGATGAAATTCGTGAAGGTCGGCCCTCAACTGCGATCACTGAGGAAAATGTGGCTACTGTCAGGCAACTAATAGAAAAAATATAAAAAATGTTGTTAAAGTACGATCACGGACGTTCAAATGTTGTGTATGTCATTGTGCCAGGAAATGAAACATGGATTTATTGTTACATGCCGGAAAGAAAACAACAGTCTTCTGTATGGGTGTTCGAAGCTGACAGTAACCCAACAAAATTGAGGCAGGCGAGAAACGTAGGTAAAAAAATTATTGCATTTTTTTTCTTCCTGACGGGTCCTACACGATCCCACTTGAAAAACAAAAGACAGTCAATGCTGAATGGTAAACCACCATTTGTTTGCCCAGTGTCTTTAAAAAAGTTAGGGAAAAACAGCCAAGAAGTCGCATCCATGACATAGTCATTTTTAGCTTCTGAAAAGGCAGAGCTAGTGACCCATCCCGCACATAGTCCAGACTTGGCACCATGCGATTTCTCTATTTTCCCAAAAATTAAAGATTTGATGAGAGGTATGACTTTTTGGGGCCGGAACAAGCCGTGATAGCTTTCAACCAGTACGTGGAAAACATGCCCTTAGACCAATGGTCCTCATGTTTTTAAAAATGGTTTGACCAAATAAAAAAGGGTTTAAAATGTAATGGAAAATACTTCGAAAAACAGTAAATATATTACTTTACATGTAAATTGTTTTATTAATGAGTTACGCAAAACTTTCAGTGTACCCCACGTAGTTGTAAAAGACGAGGTGTGTCAAATTATACGTAGATAATATATTTTTATAATACTAACGCTTAGGAGGCAGTTGTGAGTTGGTAACGTTGTCATAAAGTGAAGTGGATGAAGTGGCTGCAGCAACCTTTTCGGAGCGGCCGGTGGTGCTCGCTGCACCCGTTTCTGTTTCGATTGCACGAGTAGTAGTACGAGGTAGAGTCGACGAACCTAGCCGAATACAGCACAGTTTACATTAAATGAAATATACAATAAAGACAAATTTGATTTGATCTTACCTAACAAAGCTGAAAACCGCAAGTCGTTTTATGGCTTTTCTTTTAAAATATCGTTCTTCCTACGCTCGACAGTAAAATCTGAAGCTAAGTTTAAAGTGCGTTTGCTTTGCCATTATTGAATATCCATTTTGGTGTCAGCCTGGATTATAAGAGTTTCCTGTATCTATCTACAGTTTGTGAATGTATCTATCTACATGAATCCATGTTTTATGTTGCTTTTTAAGTAAAATTGTAGACTCCTAGCCATGTACCAGTTTAAATTGCAATATTTTTTCACAGTTTCACCCAGTGATAAATAAATATTCTATAACCTTCCTAAAATATTGGGCCATTAAGTTTTTTTTCAATTCTATTTCAGAGATTCGAGTATTATAATAATAACTTGAGACATCTCACACACGGACAACCAGACGCTGATGAACATACTTATATATTACTAAATACATACATATAAATTACACCCAGACACAGAACAAAGGATCGTGCCGGTCTCACAATTATTTGTCCTGGGGGATCGAACCCACGACCTCTGGCTCAGCAGTCAGGATCACTAACCACTAGACCAGCCAGTCATATTTAACCAAAAATACAAACTATTCAGTTTTATTATATTAGAATAGATATAGTTAGCAAAGGAAATAATCGTAAATGTAGAAAATATAACATTGGGTAATTTTTATCCATTGATGACGCGTGATGCATGATAAGCTTTTGTTTGCAAACTCACAAAACTCATTACAACTAAACAGTTCGGTAACAGAAAAGGTACTCGTATAAAGTAAAGTAAATAATAATCTTAATCCGATACTTCCAAAAAACCTTCCTAGAATTTCTGTAATTTGTTTATAATTATCGTGTGCTTTGTGAATTTTGTGGTGATTTCCCTTTGCGTAAGTGCAAAGCAGTTTTGGCTGTATTTCGTAATGCAAACGACTGTAAGTCCAGTGAACTAGAGGGTTTGACAAGAAACTCATTTACTTGATAAAGTCTTTATGCTTGTCGCGCACCCCTTAACAATGAATGAATACTAATGAATGAATACTTACGATAACGTGGATCTTGTGCTCTCAACCGTGCGTATTGTTCTTGTGTCATGCATGTGCAATGTAGCTCGCGATATGTCAAACTATAATCACACGCATTGATTAACATGTTATACTGTCGCAGTTTATACATGTACATGTACTTGTATTATAAATCTATAATTTATGAAACGGGCCACAATCACGTATAGCAATATCAATTAATACGTGTTGTTCCAGACCAAAACGACCTATATTTTGTCAGATGGCAAGTATTTAAGACTACCAACTCCCCACATCGATGCATTAAGAAACCATTTACATGACTGTGATTACTGTTTTCCTTACGATTATATGCCTTACGTTCACTAAATGACTTAATACTTTTTGTCAATATTATATAGTATGACGCCATTGAGGCCCGTCGTTAATTATTTATTAGATGTGTTAAACATCATGATTAGTCATCTTTAAAAATAAACTCAGCCTAGAGATACACTAACAATAAATATATATATATACATAATAATATATCTGTCTTTAACGTATGTATATCTATTTATTAACGGCCTGTTGAATGACATAAGATATTTAGTCATTCTACAATACAATATGTCTATATTTCAATAAGCCGTACATAGTTTTGAAAGTATTAGTATCCTATCGATTGATATTTCAAAAGTTGGTAATTGGATGTTTAGTACCTGGATCTGTTTGGGCTTGCAGGTGTTGACACCGGCTTCCTCTTAGCTTTGAACTTTTGCTTGCTACCCGGAGGTTCCAGCTTCAGGCTATAGCTTGAAGAAGCCTTGCGCGAAAACTTAAATGATGGGGACTAAAATCAAAAAAAAAATCATTATATTGTTAATTTATTTATTTTATTTCATTATTTAATATATTAATTAAAGTTATATTACTTGTACACGTGTAAGAGTAAGGTAAGTAAAGATATTTTTAGAAATATTTTGCTTGGAAATAGAAACTCTATTTTCAACTCCGCGACTTACATTTTCTTTGTACCTTATAATTTCTTTTACTCTCGTTATTATACATTTTAAATTAAATTTTACCGTATAAGACGTATTCCACGTTCCATTTTTTAAATAATTTTCCTTATTTCATTTTCAAAATCTTTTGATATTCTTTTTTCATTTCTTAGCCTACTTTTTATGCCTTATAGAGCGGAAGTGTGGACAGCGTAATTAGCTTAAATGTGACGTCATAAAACCTGAACACATTTTTATATTTTTTACTTAATATTCATTTGCGACCATTAATAAAAGAACTGAAACATAATGTAAACATTTGTGTCCAAGATTTGTGACGGCTAGTTGAAAAATAGAGTGTGACGTTACTTTTAATACAAGGGGTTTTGGGGGGCCTTGGAAGGGTTAACACATTGCTGCCGTTAACCACTTTCCTATGACCAAAAGAATTACAACAGTATGTTGTAAATTTATAATGATATCAATGAGTGCTACTGAGAGTTAATCGAAGAAGATATATCATAATGATACTTTAATTCTATCCGATGCATAAATAGCGTGTATAATAGCAAAGAGCTACGAAATAAAATTCATAGAATAAGAATCCAAAAATCTCAATCAAAAAACATTTACACCACTTTTAAAATATTTTATTTTTTAGAGTATACTTACACAACATTCTCTAAATTGTTTGGCATCAATAGGCGAGGTGAAGTTCAGTCCCCACGTGTCATTTCTCATCGGATCTTTCCAATACACGAAGCACTCTGAAGCTTGACCTATCCGAGTGCCTGTAAACAATTTTTTTTTCATATTATATTTTATTAATTAATTAAAACAGACTATAGTGCCATGTACTTAAACATTTATCAGTTGAAGTACGGGAAAATTGATTTCTCTTCTCCTAAATGTATTTAAATAGGTACCTCAAACCTACTAAAGAAGTATTAACCCAAGGAGTAATGAGGCAGGGAACAGTACATTTCTGACAATACCACTAGCGTAGTAAATGCTGACATTTTCTGCTAATCAATGTTAAGGAAATGGGTTATTAATCAACAAGTAACACTTCATGAGTTGCAAGTATTTTTAGAAACCGATAACTGCTAATAAGCAAGCAGGGCGTGTGGTCGTTTAACAATTTATTTCTTTAAAAAAACCAGAGGTCACTGGTCTTGTGATTTTTATATGCATTGATAAGCCGGCTGGTGGCCGTGTATTTGTTAGCTACCCAATAAGCAAATACATGTTGTCGCCACATCAAAAACTTATTTATTTTATTAAAAATGTAAAAGTACGATTATATAAACTATAATAGATGATAACACAGTTCCATATTTAATAAAAATAAGTTAATAGACATTATTTTGACTGGTTATACCGGTAAGGCAATGCTATTGGGTTACTGTTAGTTAGTGATTTTCATAGTTTATATCAGTGGTTGTACATACACAAAAGCCATTATTTTTTTCAATAAATAACAAGAAAATAAACTTTTTCTATTAAATCAATATACCTACTAAATACGCTATTTTTTTCTAATAAGTATTATCATGTACATACAGTCAAAATAAAGCCTTGGTTTGTTTTTTACATAGTAATATGATTCATTGTTGGAAAGGTGTGTATGTATGAATTGTAAATTATCAAAGTGTACCGCAATTTTCTAAATGGACGGCAAATGAAGCAACCTATCGAACTAGTTCATACTGATAAATTCGGTGGACTACACGTCTTACAATCCAGTACAAATTTAAAACTAGGTTACACCGGCCAACGTTTTGATCTCCCAAAACGCTGCAGTTAAATACATCTACTTGTTTTGGCAGCGTGATTTCGTCTATTGTTGCGAGTTTTTATTTCGAGAACTACTTTTCATGTTTCTGTAAAATGTAAACAAAGGGAGATTGTTTATTATTGTTTGAATAATCATTTTCATCTCTTATATTATCATGATTGTAAATATTTGTATTCTTGTATTTTTAAAATTTCTACATCAGTAATATGAGTAATATGAGTAATATTTTCAGATTAAATCGTTTTGAAAACATTACCACGTAGTAAGTGAACGCACTATAGTGAAAGCGTTATAAACATGGTAAGCATTCTCGGTAATTAAGAAGTTAGCTAGTAACTAGTATCGATAAACACTTTAATACACTGTTATGATCTGTTTTTTAAATATTGTGGATAGCACTACCCGGAAAACAAATTGAACACATTTTGATTTGAGAAAGTGGAAAACAGTTGTCCCATACATACTAAGCCGCAGTATTCTAAGTACCGGTATGGGCCGATTGATTACGCAGAGTAAACAACGCTTATTTAGTTATGTTGTAAGTTATTTTTCGTAACCGTATTACGCCACTGCGTATGAGAATGCTAGCTATTTTTTAACCTGCCCAGAAGAGAAGATATTTTATTGTCAATTATTTTTTATATATCTTCACTGATATCTTGAAAATAGTTTAACCGTTTTGGATATTTCAAACTTTGTGTTATTAAACTTAGAACCCAAGGGGGTCTTATATATTTTTCTTAATAAGCCTGTTTTATATGAAAACATGCTCTTTACAATTTTACAAAAAAGATTATATATTAATATTTTATCGACGCACATAGGCTATTCTCTTTTCAACCAAATTGCGTGTTTGAGCAGTATTTACATGTGTTGAAGTAAACCTTATGTTTACCATAAACATTTTTTAAGTTTAAGTTTAGTAATGATGTAAAAGTACGATTATATTATCTTTCTACGAATCTGTAGGGATGAAACACATAGATTATATTATCAATAAGTAATCGGTAGTAAAATCGGTTTTAGTCTAAAACGACTGTAGTAAATTGTTTTTTTTTTACTTTACTTGTAAATAGTAGGTAAATATAAGGCTTGTTCTCAAAGTATTAAAATCTCAAATTATCTAATGATTAATCTTTTGGTCAATATATAGCTACTGTAAAAATAATTTAACTCACCGGGCTGCAGTAGTCTGACGTCAAGTATCTTGTCGACTTGCGAGTTGTAGGCAGTGATGTGGAACACGCACTCGGGCGAGTCCTGAATGCAGGTGATGTTGACTGGCACTAGATCTTCTGACACCTGCTGCCACTTCACAGTGCCGGCGCCGCTGGCTGACACGTGGAACACTTCCGCCCATAGTCTGTAAATACCAATTACTTGAAGAGCATCGTCTTAGAAACTAATATAGGGATTTACTGTTTGTCTACCACTACCTACCTCTTTATACCTTATTATATGTTTTCTATAGGAGTCCCTGGCCAAAATGGAAAAGACGGATCGGACAGGTAAACTATTTAAACACACTCCTACTGGTACTGAGTACTTATGGGAATACTCCGAGAGATTACTGAGTAATTATGTATTATAATAACTTTATTTGACATGTAAATTATTTATGATAAGGTTCATTTCTATCTTTTTATGTATTTGCCTACGCTAATGTGCATGTAATTTTTTTTTCAGTTTTTCTTTTAACTCTAATAGTAAGTATTTAATCATTAATCTTGCAGGTGAGTTTTTAATAAACTAATTCATAGACTAACCATAAGTAATAATAATAGTAACTTCACACATCTCACACACGGTCGTCTGATCCCAAACTATGCAGAGCCTATACTATGGTAACCAGACTGTTTATGATCATACTAATATATTACTAATACTGATAAATACTTATTATAGATAAATTACACCCAGACACAGAACAGATAATCGTGCTCGTCACACAATTCTTTGTCCTGGGTGGGAATTGAACCCACGACCTCTGGCTTAGCAGTCAGGGCCACTAACCACTATACCAACAGGCCACATACCCCTCTCCTCTCCTCAACTACGTATTTGTTTATACTGCCTCCACCCCACCAACGCAATCGTTATAAAAGTAGGTTTAGTATACCTGCATCTCGTTCCCCAAACCAAGGTCCCGAGACGCAGGGACCTTCATACGGCAGGTCTTACCTCCAACGCCATGGCACCGATACTAATCAAGGCTAGTGACCCGTATGCCACACTCCCTATTATCCAGATAGGTACCGGAGCTGTAAGGCACGCTCACTTCCCGCATATATGCATATGCTCGCGGTAACACCGCTAGGTTCGTCAGAGAAGCCAACTACCAGTTTCCAGCTGGTACCGGAGTTGTGGGCACGCTCACTTCCCGATCTACAATCATGTGTAGGTTTACCCAGGCCTACGGGCCAGACGAGTGTCCGGATCAGTGTATAGTCACCTTTCTACTTGCTTAACAGGCAAGTGCCCGAGCTGCATCGGTCCGACAGGACCTCTGCTAAGGGATACTTCAAGCCCCGCAGCGGAAAACCAAGGGGCTCTTCGCCCTAGACCGGTTAATTCTCCACCGACATATAGTGGAGCAGATAACATGCCCTTTCTCTGTAGCTAACCACAAACCACCACGAATCCAACTCCAAAACCGGTATCTGACGGCTTGTCCCTGACGTGGTACCCTGATCTAACAGCCGGACCCGTAGTTCCAGCTGCGAACCTATCTATTCCGGGTGCCTATTAGATAGGGACCACCAATAGGCCAGTCATAAGTCTAACTATTATATTGCGTTGAACAAAGTTTATTGGAATTATGTTAGCCAAATAATTTATCAGGAGTCACTAATGCGCCCAATAAAATACCTGATACAAATGTATCAAGGTGGAAGCAAAATTGCTTCCACCTTAGTTCAAATACACCATATGGTATATACGATCGAAAGCTTTCACAGACAACGTCCCTTGGTTGACCAACTTGGTAAAAATTATCCATTCCATTCGAATATCACATTCTAATACCATTAAGTTCTAAAACGAAAGCGTTCCTGTTGGAGAATCTATTTAGTAATCATATCATACAAAATTTATGTTTACTGCTAGACGACACATAAATCGGCAAACTATTGAACGAATGGTGTTAAAATTAATTAGTTAGAGAAGGTTTGACACCTTCGTTTACCGAAAGTAATTTACTTTGAATTATTGTAATTGTGGTAAAATAATAAAACCTGGTCAGAGTTCTTGATATTAATATGTTTTTTGTTTCATTGATTTTTTTTGTTTAAAATCTTTAATGTTACCTTACTATAAATGCGAATTAAATTATGATTTAATTTTGGGAAAATTTGAACTCATTCGATAAAACATACGGAGACTGAGCTTTTATATACAAGTTACAGTTATCATATAAACGTTCAGTTCACATACATACAGATGTATTGTCATATTCAAAAAAAGATCTGTTTCGGGGGTCAAAGTAACTACTCACCGAATTCAGTATCTTTACTCTGTTTAGAGTAATAATTTAAACATACCTTAAACCCAAAATACCTTAAAAGGAATTAATATATTATATAAATACTTAAAATAACGATCTCTGCTTTGTATAAAGTCGTATAGAATATAAAGGTCATGGTGGTATAAATATTTACGAAACAAATTTCAATAAAACGTCCGTTTCATTGAAATTCCTTCAGTCGTTTTTGCATGATGAGGTAACTAACAGACAGATACATACGACTTGTAAATATTACTGATTCAAGATGTGTCAGTTATTTTGAGTAACTGATTGATTGCCGCACAGAAATAAACATTGCACCATCTTTTTCGAGTTCAATTTTGTTTTGGTAGAAATATATTTGTTTTAAGTTTTTGTTCCAGGGTTGAAACATAAAAGAATATTCTATGATTTTTGCAAGTTCAAGAATGCAGAAGTTCAGAGAATAAAATACATTATAAAATTTTATGTAGTACAAGTAATTCCTTTGTAGAATTAGCACTTTGGTATCTACTTCGAATTACTAGTACTTCCCACCTATGTATTTCCCACATATTGACGTGACAACGTCTTATAAATTGGTTTGCCGGGTGACACTTCAAGAAACTGCGTTACGCTCCGCTCACGTTATGCGCTCACAATGAGAGCGAGTGAGAGGCACGCGTCCCTTCCACTCGGGCATGGTTATTATTTTACCACTCAAAGTCGTTGTCACGTAAAACTTTCGCCCGTATACCGACTTTACAGGCAACCAATTTTTTTTAGTTTATTCAGGACAATCTCGCGATAAACTTTTATATCATAAAAAATTATATAATGTAGCAAAATAATGAATACGATTTAAAGGTTATTTTGGGTGCATTTAAATAAAATTGTTTTTAAAAAATATATATTCGAATAAATACTTCTTTTGGCGCGTTATAAAAAAAATAGAGTAAATTTTTACGATGCGCGCGCACACCGTCACGAAACCCGACACCCTGAAGCTAGTCAACATTTTAATTTTTCAAAAAAAGTTACCAACTACACGATAGTGATAAAAATGGTTTTTACATATATTACTTTGAGTACGTTTGTAGAATTTGAGGTTAGTTGACGGTATATATTATTTATGATAATTTACTGTGATTATAAGTGATAAAAATGGTTTTTACACATTACTTTGAGTACGTTTGTAGAATTTGAGGTTTGTTGACGGTGTGTATTATTTTATTATGATATTTAAATAAACTTTAGTTAACTAGATAAAAGTATAACTTCTTACGTGCGTATATAAGTACACACACACTTTTTTTTACTGTGGACATGTTTCTTACTGAGATGGTATGTTCGCGACACCATGTCTAGTACACCCTGATGCCTCATCTTGGCTTGGATTTCTGGAGCTAATGCACCACTTCGATATTTCAGCTAGAAGCTTATTTGTTGTAATTCTGGAGTTTTCCTTCTACTAGTTAGGTTACCACCAATAACCAATGCAAATGAGTCATGCAGATCCTACTCATGCCTGCCAGACTTTAGAAAATTTATCATCCTTCCTTATAATCCTTATAAAAGACAACTCCCACGATAAGAATAACTCATGTGTCGTGGGATACTACAAACATTCAAACAATTGACACAAAGAACACCTAGACTCCGAACTATCTATGGATCACACAAATATTTGTATCGTGTTAGACTCGAACCCCCAACACTCGTCGCAGCGTAGTGGCAAGGCGACCACTTTAATCATTGCGCCACCTGTGATTTATCACAATTCATCATAATTAAATGCATATATAGCACAAAACCACATCATCAATATTTCATGCTAGCACAGTTGACACGAAAGTTTATATGGCATAAAACCACTAAGATAGAAAGATTACTTCGGAAGCTGATAAAAATATAAATTGGAATGAAATTCAGTAAATAGGCATTTAAGACCATTGAAATTTGTTTGATTCATCTATATCTTACTAACTAAATAACTAGGTATAAAAACATTCGAGAACGTGCTCCTAAATACTAACTTGTAACATCAACTTATAAAACTTAACTTATCAACTTATTAACTTATCAACTTAAACATATGGGAAAATTATTGGTTTTGAGCGTTCATTATGAATTTTTAAAAGTATCTATTTTAAACTATCATTGACAAAATAAATTTATTGTGAACACAAATTTAGTCAAAAGGTTATCCGAGAAAATATATTTCGTATTCGTGAACGCAACAATAAACTGGCAAAATTTTTATTTATGAACGCGATGATTGTATGTTCTGGGGTGGATGTCATTAGTTTTTTCTGCTTTAGTATAATTTAAGTGGTAAGTGACCAGTAACCAGTTATACACCATTACAGAAATGTGTATAATTGTCTCTTTTAAAAAAAATATATTATTGAACGAATCGTCCAAAAAAAATTTTCATTGTTAACTTGCTATTAACCTAGAATTATCGCACCTAAGATGGCAGGCAGCAGAATAAAGCAAGCGAATTTTTTTAGAGAATAAGTCAGTCATGAAGCTAGTGCTGGAACAGGCAACTACTTCACGACTGACTTAGTCTGACAGACTCCTACTCCTAATAATAAAAATATACCTATTATTGGTTTAATTGAAATAAATGGTTTCGATTTGATTTGATTTGAAGGTGTTGTTTACGGCTCTTAACAATCAACCCATGGGCCGATATGACTATCGGCACAATAATTGCCGAATCCACATCCCATATGTCAAGCAGCCCGTGAGCCAAACTCAAATACTTAATTTGTTTTTCTTTTCCAGCCCTTAGAGATTGTCATCATGGTGAATGGAGATGTCAACAATCAATCTTATTAAATAATCTAATTATCAATAATAATCTTACTATAAACTTATCCTACTTACTTACTCTTCTTACTATTAATAAACTATTAATAATCTTATTATAAACTCATGTCCCACGAGACAGATTTGATAGACCTTACAAATAGTGATACAGTTAGTATGGTGTGCACCGCGGTGAATGTTGGTAACAACAGCGCATCACCGGCATCACACATCGCAATGGAAACGCAACCGTCTACATCCGCACATTCCGAAAGACAAAGGAACCGGTGGCAGCGTAGTAAACCCAGTGTGACGCCTGACACCGTCTCCGAAATACAAACGTGAGTAAAACCGTATAGTCTTTAATGAACATGAATACCACTCACGAAAGTTTTTAATGGATATCATAATATTGTGATTTGAAATCATATCCATAAACTCTAAGGAATATTAAAGTAAATTAATTTAAAATATAAATAAATTAATTTTCTAAGCGAAAATAGCGGGTTTCTCTTCGTCTAATTATTTTGTATAACTTTAAACGTGGCTTAACTAAACAAAAATGTTTCAAGGAAATGAGTAATGCGCTGAGGGAAACTTGTCCGTCTCTAAGGATCATAGAACGGTGGTATATGCAATTCAATTGCGGTAATTTTAACTTGAAGGGTGATGCAAAGTCTGGCAGGCCGATATAAGTGGCTACCGACTAATATTGAAACCTCATTCCTCCTCATTTTCATACAGAAAATGATTGGAGGAAGACCTCGATCGAGGTCAGATCGGAGGATCGCGGTAACCCTCAAGTTAAGTGCACCAACTGTTAATCGAATCCTTCACGACCACTTGAAAGTACTGAACCTTTATTCAGTCTGCCTACCGCACTTGATGACTGATGCGCCGAGGGAGCAGCGTATGACTTGGTCATCGTGAAGAAAAAAACCAAAGACAGCCTATCTACTATCTACTACGGGAACTCGATTGTTATATGTGATAAAACTTGACTGTATTATTTCGATGTTCCTATTAAATACCAGAGTAAAGTGTAGGTGTTTGAAGATGAAACACCGTCCGACAATTGTGAAAATGTCCCGATCCGTATAGAAAACAATGGTTGATGTATTTTTTACTAAGAGATAAGTACGTTACGATACGTAAATACAAATAGAATAAATTTCCTTCCTTTCCGTTTCCGTTCCTTTCATTCCTATTCTGCAGTATATCAACTTTTATGTAAACATGAAAACTGCAACTCAACTCCTTTTCCATTCCATTCCATTTGTTTTTAGTTAATACAGTTAAACACTCTTGACAACAACACACTCAAGAAATTAACTGAGTTTACACACTTTAATTTTAAAAAATATTAATTATGCTTGCCCCCTTTAAATATTTTAAGAATAGTAACATAGCAATTACTTAAACCCTAAAGCTAAAGCTTTGCAATCGCTTTTAAGAATTTTTATCAAAATTACTAATTCCAAATTCGCCTGCTTCACAGTTTTGTGCTGTATACGCATTGAATTATAATCTGTTCTAAAGTTCACCACGACTTGGCAGCTGCGCCCAGGATTAAATGTAATAAGAACTCCTCAGCGCAATGCAATGTGTTCCCTCGTCTGGAGCCAGTCCTGGGTGCAGCAGCGAGGTATGGTGAACTTTAGAACTAACAGAATTTAATGCATATTATATAACGTTTCGTATCTGTAATGTTGACCGTTGAAGACATTCGTCGTCTGGAGCCAAACCTGAGCGCAGAATCAGGTCATGCTTATCATAAAACGCATTGTCATTGGAACTGAACCAATTTATAACATTTTAGCTCCGTAGGATAAGAGGAAGTGTTTTTTATTAAGATTCCAAGATGTCACCCACACACCCACAAGGTATTATTTTCAAATGCATTTCAGAATTCACTGTAAGGAAACCCGGACCTTTTAGTTCTCACAACTGAGTATTGGAAAGGTGACCATGTGACCGACAGGGCGATCAGATGGATATACCAATCCAGTAACTGATTATTATAAGACAAGGTATTTGATTTCCTATCGCTTTTGACGGTTTAAAAATTAATTAAGATTGTTTACCTTAGTAAATGTCCATCCCTACGTCGTGAATTCTGCCACGGGCTGTCTTCTGCGCGGTACGCCTTGCGCAAGATTGGCGCGCAGGAGCACGACGAGAGCTTATTGCCCATCGTGCGCGTTCCGCACTCGGCGCACTGCACTATGCTGCCTGTAATGTTAACATTTATAAATGTCGATATCTAAACACCTAAAAATGTGTTGTTGACGAATATGTTGTTAAATGCAACCTGTTCTGGTTACCAACGACAATTGTTTAAAACGTCCAAATTTAGAGAAAAGATTACTATTATGATTCTATACCGATTTTACCTTTGAAAACTTTACAAGGTTTCGTCAAATATACCAATGCTACCAAAAAGCCGACATACTAATATGCTACACGAATGGTGAAGTGGTTTTATTGCTGAATTTGTCAACTGCTCTAGCGAGTTGACCAATTGAGATTTTATCTTCACGTGGGGCAACAATTTGTAAATCACAGATAGTCACTACTTTATCGTACTTGTAGTAAATTCGTAAATATTAGAAGTATTAAATTGAAACCATATATCAGGCTACTAACTTTATACTTTGAGTTAGTTGTCACTGAAAGGTCTTAAAGTGTCCTCAGAATTTATTGTGAAATTCAAAAACTGTAGATGGAAATCTAAACAAAAAAACATTCCCTAAAAACATTTTAGTGTAATATTTTGTAAATTTTTGTGTCACAGTCAGAACTTTAATAAACGTTTTATTTCCTATAAAATGTTTACAGTAACCAAACTCGATTACGTATGTTTTTTATTGTTATTGTCACTCTTATTGTTTCTAAATTTTAAATAACACTTATGTTTTTAGTATATTATCTAAAAATATAATGTAAATTTATAATTATTATTGGTATATACAATGTTTTTATATAGAATGTTGTTATAATCAAGAATAGAAAACTTAGCCTTGGTTTGTCTTTATACGATGAATTTAATGTCTTCACACCTACTCAAATATAATCTATTGAGCGCCCGTTTATTCAGGCGTCAGTTTGTTTTAACCTATTAATGCTACAGTTTGAAATGTTTACTCTTATATTTTACTAGCCGTCCCCGCAGTTTCACCTACGTTTATGGTCACTGCTCCGCTCCTATTGGTTGTAGCGTGATGTTATTTAGCTTATAGCCTTCCTTGATAAATGGGCTATCCAACACTAAAATAATTTTTCAATTCGAACCAATAGTTTCTGAGATTAGCGCGTTCAACAAAGGACACTACTGGTGCTGCGAATAGTTTTTACTTTTTAGGCACCGGTGACAGCTTTTGTCAACTTAGTTTTATAAAACTTCAAGAACATTATAGAGAACTTTCAAGTACACACACGTTTCCATCGCGACATTTTCTTTTAAATCAAGTCATGGATGCGCAGGGGATAGAACTCGGACGACTGACTCGAGATGCGTCGTAATTTATGTTAATGCAATTCCATGTTAATATGAATAAACGTCAAAGTGTAGGTGGTTTTGCTAACAATAGAGGTCTATAATATCAATGCCACGTGTAACAAATATATTTCCAATAATCGACTATTCGTTATTTAAGTCAATCATTACAGTTTCTTGAAGCAACTTACTGACAACTATTAACTTTGAAAAAAAAAAATTCGGGTATTTCTACATATTACACACAGTATGTTTATCAACAAATCAGCATCAGTACGAAAGTAATAGTGTGAACTGTACAACAACATTCCGAGACTCGCTAACGAGTCTGCCGAGTGGCAGGCTCGGTGTTTTCGTCTGTCACTGTGAGAGTACAAGAATAAGTTAAAAATTTAATCATAATCAAAATTTTAAAACACCCCCGACTCGAAAATCTTTTCAACGATTAGAAAAGAGCTTTCGATTTTCGAACGGCTGACCAGATTTTCTTAAATTATATCTAAGAACATTCTCGATCAAGTCACCTTTCAAATTAAAAAAATGCACTTAAATCGGTCCATTCGTCTGCGAGCTACGATACCACAGACAGACACACAGACACATAGACTCGTCAAACTTAACACCCCTCTTTTTGCGTCGGGGGTTAAAAAGTAAATAAGAAAAGTTAGAAATTTTATAAATCGGCGTAAATTTTTTTCAAGGTGGGAGACAAAAGATCGAAAATTAGTTAAATACTTTCTTAGAAATCAGAAGGCGCTATAGGATCATTTTAATTACAATAAGTCGGTCGTGTTTGATTCTAATAATACGAATGTCAGAAAAGCCCTGCATATGGAAATTCATTCCAGTTGACACAGGACCCGCATAATATAGTATTAGGTAGCCCTGATCCATAAGAAATTCGGCAATATATGTAGTGATCCACCTCAAGTCAACCGCTCACGAACGTTTGGGAAGAACAGGTAAAAGTGGTTCCTCTTGTTTGACGTTTTTCAGTGTTATTTCCACCAATTATATGAGGTCATATAATTGGTGGTACTACTGATTAATATCACTAGATAGTTGTAGTGCCTATGAACGAAACAATGTCAATCTACGTAAGAATTGTTAATAAATCAAATAAAGAAGAATTTATTAGACTTATTAAAACTCTTATACTTAAAATAATCCTTGTCGTTTGTCAAGAGCAATAACCACACATGTTTTATACACAGTCACGTAAAGTAAATTAGCACAATATTTTTATGTACCTAATTACTTGATAAAGATGCAGTAGGTACTTCCCTGCTCTACAAGTTTTTCTATATTTGTAAGACTAGTCTGATATAATAACAAATACATGTTTACAAGTTTCACGTAAAAGTTTTTGGGCTAGGACTGACTTATTGTAAATCACACAAAAACACAAGTCCTTGTCGATATATATTGCAATAGTAATTCACTATAATTTGACTTGTTATTGACCACCTTTATAGAAAATGTATGTATATTAACTTGGTATCTATAAAAAGAGAGCGAATTGGGATTTTCAAGGTGAACATGATACTCCATAGAGGCATAGACATATCATTAAGATAGAAATAAAAAATGTGTTATTGAACAGGTAGTGTGTACTCACCCGCGGTCCCGTGATGTCACCAGGTGCCATCGGTGCGCGAGAGCGAGTGTCCGCGGTTCAGACTCTGCGAGCGCTGGGTGCCGTGCCTGTACGGGTGTTGCACAACAGCGTGCTGCAACACAACCGACCATTTTTTGTATTCAAACGTTTCATCTATGTCTACATACGCAACAGATAAATATCAACACTCTTCTTACATCAGCTCAGGACTTTTAGCAATCTCTTCATTACTTACTTTATTTACTTGCAAAATTGAAAATTCAATTTATACAGTGTAAGGACAGTGCATTTATTGTATTCAATGGATTAATTTTATTCAATAGAAAATTTAAAGTTATTTAAAAACAGAAGGAAATCATTTACACAGTTTATTTAGTTAATGATTTTAGATGATATAAGTAAAATGATTTGAAAAGGAAGTCAAGCAAATATACATGCATCATGGAAAGAAAAAGGATATCTTCTAACTACAAATACTACTCTACTTTATAAAATGGTAATAAATGTCAGAACGTGCGTTTGTTTGGTATTAATACCATTTAAATGGAAGAACGTTTAAAATATTAAACAACGGTGTTTAGGTTATACGTGAAATTTAAAGTTTCGAATCGCGTGAAATTGATTTATGCTTTTGTACCTACAGTGAGAAACCTGTTGTCTCTTACTAATAATATTGACAAAAAAGAAAAGCAGCACGCTTACTGCGAAACGTAGCAATTAATGTCAACACAGCAGAGGCTCAGAGCACTGATTTCTATCCAGTTGTGCTTAGACATGTGAGTCATATATATTGTTATTTAAGTAATTGACTAACTTGCCTCATAGAATTATAAACATAGGTGCATGACTTATCTGTATTTAATTATGATGCAATTCATGTTAGAATTATTTTGCATATTTATGCCAATAGGGTTGTATGTAAGTTAGAAACATTTAAATATTTGAATAAAACCTCATGGTCAAGAAATAATAATTCACATCTTCTATAACACGTTTTAAATTTTATCGCCATTCTGATTTCTGCCGAAGTTATCTTATTGACCCAAATCAATTAAGGTGTAACACCATACATGAGAAATGGGCTGACCAATTTTTATTACACTCAAGTTTATGTATACCCGTAAGTAATATGCAGGGTTGACACATGTAATATTTACATTGAATAAACCCTTACACATTTTAATTGATGGGATAAAACAGACCTATGCAAAAGAAATAAATATTACAACTTTTTAGAGATAATCCTGCATCTGGAATATCGATGCGTCCACGAGTGTTTACCTAGTCTTCTATTAAATAGTACTTAAAATTCGAATACCGCATTTCGTTCTCGATGGTGGTGCCTTCAATCATGCTGGACTAGACCGACTGTATTTGGGTCAGCATAGTTTAGTTTTATATTTAAAATCTCCATATCAGTCGAAATCCATCAATTATATATAATTTAACATTCAAATCATTGCCGACTAATGAGTAACTAATATGGTCATAATAATGTTAATACGAAGTGTCTTCTAAAGCATTTAACTGTTATCATTTATATTTCCATACCATTTTACTAATATACTTATCAATAATGTACATTTATTACACATTCTGTCATAACTTAATCAATTGTATGTCCCTGTGCACATATTGATATTTTCGAAGTAAGACAGACCTACTCCTTCGGACTGTATCCTATGAACGATTTAGCATATTACTGTCATTCTACGTTATAGTATCTACGTAATTTTAAGGTATCTCAGGTCATTAACAAAAAATTTTGATGTGGTATTTATGACTTTTATCTTGACCGTCGTTGAAGAGTAGATGCGCTACGCTGCTGTAGTGGTATAGGTGGGCATAAAATACATATCATACATCAATAATACATAAACCTTTACATATAACATAATAATTAATACGTAATTAACATATACTTAGCATCTTATTAAAATTTAAATATTTTAGTTTAAATAGTACGTGTGAACATGCATAATACTGATTGCTCGGTACAAATTTACTGTGCATGAAATTTTAATTATGATTTCACATGACGTTAATTTATCATTATTTTAATGGCAAAACGCCCCATAGTACAGACATTCACGAGGGAGGTAAGGGTATACAAACACTCCATGTGCAAATTTAAAGGTATTTACGAACCTCGAAATTGTTCCAAGATTGTTGAGAAAATTTAGCAGCCTCCACACTCTCTTTAGCACCCATATTTACGAAGTTGTGAAATCACTCAAGTAAACTATGACAAGTCGGTTTCGATGCGTATGCTCTGAGCTCGTGACACTAATGTGCACTACCAGTCTCTCTGAGAGTCAGGTTTAATAAGCATTTAAATACCTCTATCTTCGGTCGTTCGCAAAGTTAAAAATTCACAGCGTTGAATAGTAAATGAGGGGTGTTGTATGTTGCAGCTAGCAGCGCACGGGGCGGCGCGGATGCAGGCGCGGCGTGTAAACACCGCCAGCTGCTGGCTGCGGCGCGCACTCGCCGCAGCTGCGGGCTGCTCGCGCTGCCGCCGCACGCCCGCACCCGAGCTACTACACGGTGGCC